>VXAC01006032.1:136980-172454 GCA_013399225.1 Rhipidura dahli
TATATATAAAGTAGTTTTATATTTATCATAATGACTTGATTGAATGATTATTCTTAAGATGAGCTGCATCTTCACTTCCTAAGATTCCTTAAGAATTAAATTGACTTTGTTTAAAAAGTTTCCATGTTGTTAAGTCTCTCATATTTAACTGGTTGTACTTTGAGTAAAAGGAGGGTATGCCCAAAATGTAAATGGACTAAAATCCAGGTGTATATACTGGCCTTTTTAAAGAGTGTTTTCATAGAGTACTAGGTGTCATGCTAATAGGGATTCTTTCAGAAGTACCAATTAATTGTGAAAATGAGATTTCTAAAAACCAGTATTAGTAACATCAGATAAGCAGTTAAAATTGGTTTTCTTTCAATTTTGGCACTAATTACCTTTAAGGGGAGAAGGAAAACATGCAGGAATAATATTATGCCTTAACAGATGGCTTCTACCATCTAACATGGTAGTTAAGTCTAGAATTTTTTCCTCAGTTGATTTTCCATGCAAAAGAGTACTTGTGAGATTCTTGATTTTTATTTTTTCTTTTCTTGGAGAAATCTATTTGGTATTATGTCTGAATTTAAGCTGTGCTATGGAATGCAGGTTAATTAGCTATATTCAACAGACAAAATTTAAATTTGCTCATTCCCTTGCTACTTTGGTACATAAAAACAGTTTCTAGGTAAGAAGGGAACATTGACCTTCCTGGAATCATGTTGAGAGTTTAATGCATTTTAATTGGTTTTGTGCTAGACAGTAAGACAGATAAATATCTATATGCTGACCTTGTTTAAAAAAAAACCAACCAAAAACCCCAACCTTGTGCAACCCACCTGTATTGTCTCTTTTAAATGAATTGTGATCTCTTTTCCAGGCCTTAGATGGTCAAAATATTTATAATGCTTGCTGTACCCTACGAATTGATTTTTCCAAATTGGTGAATTTGAATGTCAAGTACAACAACGATAAAAGCAGGGACTACACTCGTCCTGACCTTCCGTCTGGCGATGGACAGCCAACGCTGGACCCAGCTATTGCTGCAGCATTTGCAAAGGAGACCTCTCTTCTAGGTATGATGTTGACATTCTTCTGTATTGCAAAGCCACTTCATTAAAATATTCATTAATCCTTCTGACAACTTAAATTGCAATAGTGTCCAAAGGCCCATTCAAGGTTCAGTCTGTATCGTGATCTGAATTGTGGTAAGGTAATTATAGTGTCTTTAGAAGTACTGCAAAAAATCAAGGGAAGCTTGCGTGACAAAATGACAAATGCACAGAGTATTAGAAAAAGTCAAGTTAGTTCAACTTGTATCCCAAAATCCATCCTTCTCTCTTTCATATGTTCCTGTCTGTGGCCACCTTCCCACCAAGTTTGTAAGAGAGATATAAGAAGATTTGCATGATTTCTTCATGCTAATGTTTATTTGTAGTATCAGTTTATGAAAATGTTTTGCTAGTTTCCTTCAAAGAGGAAAAGATTATGCTCTTTGCTTAAAAAACCCAAACCATATGGCACTAGCCTGTAGTTTCTGTGAATAAAAGAAAAAAAATCAGTAGTTGCACTTCTAGTGCTACGGTACATGAGTACTAATATCCTGTCAGCCTTTGACTTCATTAGCAGTTGGTGAAATGCTCTGATAAAGGTACAGATATATCTATCTGCTGATTATTACCAAAATAATCAATGCATACTCCTACTCCCGTCAAATTGGTTTTCAGTGAGAACACCTTTCACTCTTAAAAATGTAATAGCACTCAGATGTAGAATCGTTACATTTATAAAAGCTGACGTTATGTTGTGATCGTTGTTCTTCCCACTTAGTCTTTTTCTTATTTTTTTCTTTCATAATTTCTCGTCTTTGTTCTGAAGAAAATGTAAGAACAACATAGATTTCATGATTTTTTGTACAGTCTGGGCCAAATTGAAATAAGTTTATGTAGGAAAGAGGGGCCTCTGCTCTCTGTTACAAAAGATAGAAGGCACTTAGTGAATGATGTGAGCCCAGGAAGAGGTGAATATTGTAATGAGGGCTACTGAATGCGGCACTGTATTTGCCCCTTTTCTGGAATCAGGTTACTTGAAGGATACATTTTTATATCTAGTTGTAAAATATACACAAACCAAATTCCCTTAAATTCCAGGGCGCTTGACTTTACATCTTCAGTATGACTTGCAAAATGGTGTATCACTTGAAGCTACAGCAAAGGTTTTGGGAAGTAAAATATACTATAAGAATCTAAAGTCTCAGGAAAAAAAACTGTAGCTAAAGTTCATTTTAATTTTTCTCTTCCCATAATTTAAAAATTGAAATCTCTCATTTCATACTTCAGTTGGGAAGGTGGATGAGTGTTTGTGGAGAAGTTTGACACCACAGAGAAGAGTGGTGTAGGAACACCCTTGAGGCAATTAGTAATTCTTTTGTCAGCCCACAATGACTAGAATGTAGACATGGGGCTGCAGTGTGAGTAGTAAGTAGACAAAAGCAAAGTAAAGCTGCTTATTAATGAGATCCATAATATTAAGGATTGTAAGGCAGGGATTTAGGAGAGGAGGGACTAAAGATTCATGAGTTACAAAAAGTGACAAATCCTGCACTATTTATGTAACTCTGATTCTGACATTTTCCTGAATCCTGAGAAGTTGGTTTCTAGTCTCAGGCTTACTAAAATATTTTCTTGTATATATTATTTACAGTATGCATTTAATTAACAGGTTAAATTTGCTTGGCATGGTGAAATCACACTCTGCAGATCCTTGGATCATTGCATTTCTATGGATGTGTTTAATTGGGGTTTCTGCAGTTATCCAAGTGACTTTAGTGGACTTTATGATCCCGTACTTTATACCTGGAAGTTACTTAGATACTTTTGATTCTTGTCTGCAAAACTACAAAGTTATCTAACATTTTGATTTTAATCACTCATTTTTTGTGTATATTAAAAGCAGTTTCTAAAAAAATTATGAAGATTTAGATTAGAAAGAACTAATTAAATATTATAGTTTGAGTCCCCCTCCTTGGGTGGACCTCCTTACATGCACTGCTTTTCCAAGAAGTAGAAAAATAAAAGGTACATGACCTGAGGGACTTTTATTGCAGCTGTGAAACATTTTCAGAGCATTGGTGAAGTCAGTCATGTTTATTTTGATGAGCTGTGGAGATTTTCTATCATGTTGGCTATTCATTCTGTAAAAACGTTCATGGTTTCAAAAGAGACTAAAGGGAGCTAGGTACATTTTCTAACTCTGCTTGTGACCAGTTGGGTGAGCTTGGTATAGTCTTAACTCTTCATCATCTGTCAAATGGGGATGGTTTCTAAATAGTTTCATGTAAGTCCTAAATAGTGTGTTACTTGGTAACCTTTTCATAATAGAAACTCCTCTTATTTTTATTTATTTAAAAACTTTTAATTGCTTAAATCAAAATGGCAAATCAAAGTACAGTAGAGACTGCAGACCAAGAATTCTGTTTGCTGTGGCTTTGTAATTTGTCTGACCTTTTCAAAAAATGAAATCTGTGTGTGCTATGTAATCAGTTAAAGACATATCAATCAAATAGATGATCTAGCCTGCATGCATCATCACTCATTCATCTACTACATCCTCACCTGTGATAAAATAAGTTTTCCGAAATCTTTGAGACTGTAAATTGGACAATATTCAATGAGTCTTAATGTTTTTTGAAAGAAGGAGAAAATTACTAGTGGATGAAATGGACTGGTTTCAAATGAATTATCAGAAGCAATTTTTTTTTTCTTTCTCTATGAAACAGTAGATATATTCTCCCTTTTCCTCCCCCCACCACAAAAGTTACAGAAGTTACAGAAAAACAACTTTGGATAGACAACAACTGTATTATACTGAACCACAACAAACAAAATATTTCATATAAGAACTATTTATAATTGCAAGTCCTGATATGAAATAATACATTACTCATCATTGCAGTTTAGATATTTGTTTGATATTGGAGGTGGAAATACATTGTCGTGCTTAGGGTTCCCAGAGCTTTATCCCTTGCTGTCATTGATGGCTTTCTTTGTTCACACTTCCCACTAATTTCCCTTTTTACGATTCTTACGAGTAATTTTGGAGGATAATAACTGAGAGTGCTTTTATAGGAATGGTGTTTAATTAGTTATTGTTTTTACCTTCTTCAGTGGGACCATAGAAGATCCTTGGGAGGGTCTGATGCTATGAAAAATTTTGCCTTTTGAAGTATGAGTTACTTGGTTGTGCTGTGCCCAGCTATGGAACTTCACTAGTCTTCTTTAGAAAGACTAAGTTCTTTGTTCTTAAAAAGGCTGGACTGGCTTAAAGTTCCTAAGGTTAGGGAGAGGTGTCTAGACATACTAGAAGACTTGATATGTTCTAGTAAGACCTGGTAGCTTGACATTTTCTAACTCTTGAATGATTGCTATTGACCTAGTATAAAATAAGTTGTATTTCCATTGTGTTGACATCTGTCATGCCTTACTGTCCTGGAAAAGTATTTGGATACACCAGTGCTCTTTTTCTGAACCCCGCATGATGTGCAAATAACAGTGTTGATCAAATATGCTAAAGCTGTTCCTGTATAAACTGTGTGTAGTGCATCTGTATCACAAGAACCTTTCATGAATCCGGGGAGAAGCACATTCATCTCATACCCCAGTGACCTGACCTGACAAAACCAGCACTTCTCTGCAGGGTTTGCGTTTTCCTTGGAAGAAGAAAACGTAAAAGCAGAAATGAAGCTTTAGCTGAGGCTAACGTGCTTCTTCAGACAATAGGATTACAAAAGCCACAGAGATGTGAATCTTGAATTTAGGGGGTTGCCTCCCCACCTCATGCTAAGGCTGTGAGAGAGTGAAACTCTTTATGTGGCCAACTCCACTGTTGAGTATTTAGTCAAGCATTAAGTTGAAGTGAGGAATGTCTCTCAAGTGATGATAGAAAATAAGGATGTAATGATGCAGAGAGCACGATTAGTGTTTATTCTTACTGATTTATTCAACATTTACTTTAGGTGTTTTGATAAACTAGACACTTCAAGCATTTTGGAGTGCAGTGGAAAAGGTTTTGGTGTACAATAATGGTTGTTTGAGTAGAAAATACTTTTTACACCTCATAACATTGCAGACTTGATCTGGAAAAAATTTTCTACATTTCTCTTATGTTAATTTAGCAAGCCATTTCACAACCCTTTGGATGACTTTAACAGTGGGATGGTCTGCTGTGTAGAGTGGTGTATGCAGCACTAGTACTGATGTAGGAACTTTTTTTTTTTAAACGCCTTGTGTGTGTTTCGTAAAACATGCTTTATTTTAAAATTAGGGCTTCCTGTTGCAGCTGTTCCAGGAGCTCTGAGTCCTTTGGCTATTCCAAATGCTGCTGCTGCAGCTGCAGCTGCTGCTGCTGGCCGTGTGGGAATGCCTGGAGTTTCAGCTGGTGGCAATACAGTCCTTCTGGTTAGCAATTTAAATGAAGAGGTCAGTAAAACAATTTTACTTTTTTTTCCCCTCTTGAGTCACACTTCATTTGTCAGTATTTTATAATTTCTTTGCATTTGGCCTCTTACATTTGGATTTTAAGTTCAAAGGATTTTTGCTGGTTTATTTAATAATCCCCAAAGCTTATTTTAAAGCCATTATTGTTAAATACATCTGTTTTCCTAGGTAGCTAAAAACTTAAAATATCCTCTGACAGTCAGCTACCTATTGTTTTCTAAGAAAAATTTGGTAACTACTGCATGTTTGAATACCAACTATTCTTTCTTTTGTAATTGTAATCATGTAAACTAGAATTTCTGTTTTGTTTCTAATTGTTTGCTGTTTCATTTCATGCTTGTATCTCACATTTTTGAGTCTTAATTTATGTGAACTACTCTAATACATTTTTCTTTGAAGGTTCTCGCAAAGATCTTGACGAGGCAGTCTTCCAGTCTCTCTTAGTAATTTTTTTTTCTTTGCAGTTACTCATTTGTCTTTAAAAAAAAAAGTGGTGGCAAAGCATTTTCACCTTAACTATATCTTTCTTGCTAACTCTGAAATCTAAAGGGATTAATTTAGTTTTGCATTTTTACTGTCCTTTACATTTATTTTGATGGCTGTGAAAGCTGGTATGAAATGTGGGAAGTTTGTATCAGTCTAGCTGTTCCATTTTTAACTGGCCTCTGTCACTGTAAATCATTAAGCTTTTTTTATCATCTGGTACTATTTTGTCATCCACAGTCTTGCATGTTAAAATGTTTTAGATCAGAGTGCCATTTTGAAAGATATTTTGCCTGCATTTCATAACCAGCCATGCTTACGCAGTAAAGTTTAAATTTTAAAATTTCTATTGCATGCCTTTTTTAATTTATGTTCATGTTGAGATGAAATGCTGTAGTTTACTCTTAATATGAATGTACTTTACCCATATTTGTCTTGGGTGACTACATTTTACTCAGTTTTTCTTGTACAGTACATAAACCAACCATTTTCTGACCAAATTCCTGCATTTCCTATGTACTGACCTATATTTTATTTTTTTTTGTTCCCCACTTCCTTATTTTTTTTTCTTCTGCATTGCTGTATTCCCTCCCCCATTTCATCCTTTTCCCTGTGTGTTCAACTTCCCTTTCCTTGTCTTTCCCCAAATTCCCATGCCCTTCCCTGTCTTACCCTTCTCCTCGTCTTTGTCTCCATTCCCTGTCTTCATTCCCTATGTTCATGCTTCTGTGCTTGAACAAAATGTTCCTCGGACCAACTTGCCCCAATTAACTGCCTTGAACCATGATCCATGACCACCTCACCATTCTGCGGGAACCACCCTTCGTTATGGATGATCTGTTCATCTCCGCTCTTCCTCGACTCTTCTCTCTTCTTGTCTTACGCTGCTTGCTCTTCTCTCCTTCTAAAGATGGTTACGCCCCAAAGTCTGTTTACCCTCTTCGGTATGTTATTGTTAGCACTATACTTTTATTATTGATTTGATTTTGTTTTTATGGATTTTGTTTGGTTGGTTTTTTTTTTTTTTTTTGTTTCACCTTAATTCTTATTTGTAGCTAGCACTTTGGCTTAAAGTTGAATAGTAAATCTTTTGCTATTTTTCTTTTGCTGTTTAAATCTCTCCATAGACACAGATTTTCTTTTAATGCATGCTAATATATTTTGCATGGTCTTTAATTTTATATCATTCACATAGCTTTGAGGGTTTATCAGAAATTATTCTTTTCAAAATTCACTATTCAAAATCTTTATCTCCTTTATTCATTTGTGAGTGTGTTGAGTTTGAGTGAGTGATCTTGTTGCTGTCTGAATGTTCCATTGATATGTCAAAATACATTACTTAGGTGGCTGGCTTTAAAATGAACTTTTTCTTTTGGGTTACTTTTGACTTTGAAAAGGTGTTTATGGTGATGTGCAGCGTGTGAAGATTTTATACAATAAGAAAGATAGTGCTCTTATACAGATGGCTGATGGAAACCAGTCACAGCTGGGTAAGATTAGTTTTCTGTTTATATTCCCATTAGTTTAAGTACTTGGAAATTAGGCTGTGTGAGATCAGGTGAACCAAGTGTGTTTATGTTTGTCAGTCTGCCTCTTATCCTGGTTACCCACCAGATCCGAAATCTTTTTGCATGCACTTGTGTTCCAGAAGGTCTGCACCTAAATGAATACCCTAAATGAATTTGGCAGTGAATCAAATGTGAGGATCCCTAAATAAAATTAATTATTCACAAAGAGTCTGCAAACCTAGTTCTTGATTCCAGTCTTTTAGCACACTGACCCTTTGATTTGCTTGGGTGTTTTTCTTCTTTGCTTGTGTAATGTACCACAAGCCGTTGAAAAGTACCACTCAACTGAGTAAACTTATCTTTTTCAGCCATGAGCCATCTTAATGGACAAAAAATGTATGGAAAGATTATTCGGGTTACCCTTTCTAAACATCAGACAGTACAACTACCTCGTGAGGGACTCGATGACCAAGGGCTGACTAAAGATTTTGGTAATTCACCTTTGCACCGCTTCAAGAAGCCTGGTTCAAAAAACTTTCAAAATATTTTCCCTCCTTCTGCAACACTTCATCTGTCCAATATTCCGTAAGTGTTCACTGTCAGTAAGCCACTAATCTTCCTGTGAATCACAACACACTGAATTGCCTAATGATTTCCTGCTTATGCTTATTTTCTTTCTGTCTGTAGACCATCAGTAGCAGAAGAGGATCTACGCACATTGTTTGCTAACACTGGAGGCACTGTGAAAGCATTTAAATTTTTTCAGTAAGTAGCTTTTCTGCACATAGCTCTAAAAAAAGAGTTTTTGCAGCACATCTTAAGAAAAAGTACAGATCAGATAGCAAAACATTAGGAGCAACCCCTGTAGTGTTCAAGTTCCTAATTCCATTATTTTGTTTCAGAAGAGATCACAAGATGGCACTTCTTCAGATGTCAACAGTAGAAGAAGCTATTCAGGCTTTGATTGATCTTCACAATTACAATCTGGGAGAAAGTCACCATCTGAGAGTTTCTTTCTCTAAGTCAACTATTTAAAAAGGCAGATAGAGAATGAAGGTGTATTGCATTGTTTGGTGTTGTCACCTTTTGACTGTTCAGGAAAGTGGGGACCAGAGTTTGTCTTCTGTTTTTTTATTTTTTTTCATGCTGTTATCATTCCTCGATTGTTTAAAAAAGAAAAAAAAAGGCAGTGATATTAACTGCTTTTCAACTGTTTAACTGTTGTTTAGATAAACCATTGTTTTGTTTAAAAGATTTCAAGTTAATACCACATTTTTTCAACTTAGTTGACGTACGTGCCTTAAAAAGGAAAATTAGTACTGCTGGAATTGCATAACTAGTAAAAAGCAAATTTGGTTGTCTGGGGCACATTGTTACATGATAATTTAAATATGTTTAGGCAGGGGTGTGTAAAAAGGTTAAGTTTTTGTTTTCTCCTGCTTGATAGATTTCTTTATATGCTGGCTTGTCACTTATTTTTCTTTTTAATTGGGTAAGATGCATTATGCTGAAAGAGTAAAATGACATTATTTGAGTTTTGCTACTTTTTGCTTTGTGTTCTTTTTTAAAAAAGGCCTTTTGTATTTCATTGTTCTGGTCTAGATTCAGTTATGAATGTAGGCATTAGTTAAAATTAACAAGGTACAGAATATTAATTTCTTAAAGGACAAAAAGTGACTTCTGTGACTTTGAGCCCTACGTGAAAAGCATTGTGGAATCTTAACCTTTTTGTACACACTCTTGTGGGATGTATCATATAAATGTCAGCACTAAGTAATGTCTTGTTTGTGGCTGAATATTTTTCGTAGATGTTTTTGGAGTTGACATGACTTACGTGCATTTCAATATATATTGCCATCTTTAGTTTGTAATTAAGATATGGAATATGGTTGTGGATTTCTGAGCATGTACAGACTGGTCAAGCTAGTTCAGGAAATGGTGCATGTATTTTTCAATGATGAAGAAAGTTTGCTGCAAATGCTTGCAGGAAATTTTGTGGCAGTTTCCTAAAACTGACAACCAGGTGGGACCAAAGTTTATGTGCCTTTAGTCTTAATTTACCTTGCATTGTAATATTCAGTTTTAATAAATCTCTTCAAAATATTTTGTATTTAGAAATTGATCTGACTTTACTATAAACATGGCTCAGAATCTGCAGATCCTGTTAATTTGAAAGCAGTTCACTGACAGTCTGAACTGTTACCTTGATTCTGTTTAAATGACCAATACTTTTTGAAATTGATGTACTTAGTTTCAAGATTCATAGATTCTGTTATCTATGTAGAAAAAAAGGTCATGTATATTTTCTATTAGTTGAGTTTTTACATCTTTAGGATTGTAAAATTCAGTATAGTTTGAAAGTGGCACAATTAAAAATTAATTTTCTAACAAAGTTGGGAGGTTTGATGGTTGTTTAATTTCATTTTGTGTGTACTCTGCTTACCTCTGTAGCATGCTCAATAAACACTTCTGTAGCTCTGTATTCACCTTTTCTGTCTTTCTCTGCTGCTTTCTATCTCTCCTCTTCTTTGTTTTTCACTTCTACTGTGCTTCTAAATTCATGTTTATTCTCTGCCAGGGTGGGAAAAGCATAATATTAAAAACTACTATTTATGGCTCTTTACCATAAATCTGGTGCTGTGAAAAATACCAACTCTTTATTTTCAGATAGTGACCCCTTTGCAGGCATTATGTGCAAATTAAACATTTCCCACCCTGTTATAACTTACTGCTTTAAAGACATAACTTTTATTGTAGTTTGTTAGCTCTCTCTTTCTATCTTTTTAGTTTTTAAGCAGATTTATGCACTAATGGATCTCTCAGGTTTGCCATGCTCTCTTGCTGCAAGTTTCATCTGTCATTTTTTTTGTGTCTGCTAAAGATTTTCTACTAATCATACAGTGCACTCATGGGTGAAAGTAACAAAGGATTTAACATGAGATCGTGGACCATACATGTTTGAGAACAGGATACTTCACCTTTCCAGAGTCATGGGTTCAAATGAATATTTAAACAGTTTGGGCACTTCAGTAGTGTTTCTTGATATTACTTTGAACTGATTGTTGTGGGGTTTTTTTTCCCTTCAGTTAGAAATAGGATTTTACACAGCTACCATTTAAGAATAACTGAATGATCCTGGAGCATTCAGTAAAAGTTGTCGGCATTCAAATCAAAGCATTTTTCAGTCACTTTCAGTACAGCCACTGTAGATACATTGATGTCAGAATACTTTGTGACACCTGCCTTCCTTTGGGTGGCTCTCAAATCAGTAAATAGCTATCAGCTTTTGAAGGTCATGATATAATATAGGGGACTTGCATTAGTCTTAATATCTTGAATAAAATGCATTTTATCAGGATTGCACCCAATGTATGACTTAAGTTGTACTCCAGGTGTTGCAGTGATGACCCAATCTGAAGTCCTGGTAGAATCCTATTCATCCATACTCAAAGCGTGTGACTCAGCATCGTTTTACAACTCAAGCACCCAAATGCATAGATGTGATTATTTCCAATGATTTAAGCAGTAGTTAAGGGTCTGACTGAGCTGATCTGTTACGTTTTTCATCTGTACAATATGATGTCCCATATTTTTCTAAAATAAAAGTGTGTCAGATTTCCTTTTGTGTATCAGAATGTGCTTGTGTGTTTCAACTAGAAATGTGAATTGAAATTTGCCATTCCGTGGGTTCGGCTTGTGCTGAATCATTTCCACTCTAAAACATGTATCAGATAGCATACAGTGATTGCCATATGTGTCATTTTGAAATAACTGTAAACATCTGCACTGTCTGACTGTGTATAAATATAGGGGTTTATAAAAGGGTGACTTACATATTTCTTGCCAGGCTTATTTCCTTAAAAAGAAGTTTCTATACTTATCTCATTTTGAAAATTTCTGTGGCAAAAACCTCAAGGGAAATAGTATATATTGGCTTTGACTTGTTACAAATTCAGCAGCTTTTTTAATGAGGATATATTTGTATCAGCCAAAGTTAAAAGTAATGACAGTCATAATTGTCAAGAAAGCATTTTTTATTAATCTGAAGAAAATCACTGTTCAGTTATTGATACTTAGTCTTTAAAGTGGTATCTCTTCAGAAAATACAGACTTAATAATATCCTAACTCGTAGAACTTTCAAAAACTTGTTTTTCATGAGATGGTACTGCATTTTGTATAGTAATTTGTACAATTTTGTTGTTATAAAATGTAAAAAAGTTTCTGTATTTTTAGCTCTTCAGAATGTGAAAAGCATCACTTTTATTAAAATTTTACTAAAAATAAGATTCATGAATAACTTCTTACACTCCATGGAATATGAGTTTTCAGATTGTTAGTAAAGCTTTACAATAGGCATGGTGATTCTCCAAACTTAATTTCATATTTTTACAATAATTCCGGTATTTTGTCAGAGGGCAGTTGCTAGTTTTTTTTCTTTGTGAATTGTTGCATTTTGCTCTGGTGGAGCAGTGAAATTGGTTGGAAAAGTCCAAAGATGATTCTTTGGTCAGATAATGTCCACTGGCAAATACAGTATGTAAATAAAATAAACCAAAAGCTAATAGCATTCTAGCTAGAATTTAGGGGAAAACCTCAAAGTTAAGTGAATACACTTAGAAGTATTTCTGTGTATTGTGTTTTAACATGTTATTAAAGGTGCCTTTGCCCTGCAGGAATAACAGCTCATACAGCTATTTGTAGCTTGCCATTTTTAATGTTTCACATTAATAATTGGTTTTATAAGCCAGCTTACAGAAACAGTTTCTTTGATTCATTATAAGTTTCTTTGTGTTTCATAGTATCTTACAGCATGACAAGATGAATCAGATCCTGCTATCTCAGGATTTAAGGCACTGTGAAACTCTGGTTTACTCCAGATAATTTGTCTAATTCTATGCTTGGATAAGATGTACTTCTGTCAAAACATTAGAAAGAAGAATTAATGTTTTTCTCTGCCAACAGGAATATAACTCAACTAGTCCATCTCAAGAAATGGTCTTTCCAATATCAAATGTGTTACAGTGAGCAAGGCTGCTCAAAAGCTTTGATTGTGTTAGGTAGGGATGAGGCTGAAGTCCTTGTTCTGTTCCAGATGCTGAGACAACCTGAAGTTCAGAGTTCTGCTGAGGTGAAAAAATTTTCTTTTAAATAATTAGGCAGAATGCCCCATGTCTTACAGTCCTGATGTGTGTGGAAAGGGAGATATATAGATAGATAGATAGATAGATGTGTGTGTGTGTGTATGCATATATATATGGATGTGTGTGTATATATACATATATATATATATACGGCGACGTCTGCAATATTTTTACCTTCCTGGTTTCTTGGGGAGCTGAGAAGCTGCAGCCTGCTGGTCTGTTTCCATCCACACAGGAGATAAGGAGAAAGAAAGATTCTTCTGAAACTGGGATTTGGCATGGTATTTTCTACTTAATGGGCCTTGGGAAGGTTAGTCAGTAGACTGCAGTAATCTTAACTATAGAGAATGATAAACCATTAAGAATTACTCTGCTTGTCACTGGCTCTAGCAAGCCAATGCACCAAGTTCCTGCCCTGCTGAGGAATTACAGGTCACAGTAATAGAGCATTAAAGAATGTCTTTACCTTGTTTTTTCCTTTAATGTAAGGATTTATTAATATTACATAATCTGAGTATCTTGAGCTTTGAAATTCTCTCCAGTACATGTGTTTAGTCTCCAGGATGGTTAACAAAATGACAATTGTGAGTTCCTGCTTCACCTTAAAAAAATTTTACAGCTTGCTGTATCTCTTGTTGCTTTCTGAGTTCAGTGAATTTTCCTCTGATCAACAAACTAAATTTGGAAGAGGGTTACTTTGCTTTGTTTTTTCCCTTTCACAGCTTACAGCATGCAATGTTTAAAATCTGTTCTTTCTTGATTAGTTCTGCAGGCAAAGGAAAAATGAAGAACTTTTCTTCCTTGGGAAAAATGTGAATTAAATGCAGATTGACTTAAATGTCTAAAAAAACTTAGCTGAAAATAGCACTCCTATTATTGAAGAGTTCTGCATGTTTTATGAGTTTTAGCCCAGTTTCATAAGGAAATGAGGCGTGTGTAATTGAACCATCTCCGTGTGAATGTGCTGTTCCCGAGATAACCCTGTCTGTTCCTTGTCACTCCTGTACCCTTTGGTTGGCTTCCTGTCACACAGAGGGGATGAAGGTCTCCAGTAGTAAGGTATTTCTGTTCCTGTTCTCATGGTTGAGGCTTGCTAGTCAAAGTCCTTACTTTGAGTGCTGCAGGCAAGGGAAGGAGATCTGATGCCCTGTGTCTTGCCAGGAGTTCTCAAACAGGCATGGATGTGGTTCTCTCCCTCTGAACAGGCAGCAGCATGTGAGGTAGCCAATGTGGCCTGGGCATACTGGGTACAGGCCATGGGAAGTGAAAGGGAAGGGGTATTTTGCAGGAAGAGCAGAGTATCGGACAGAGGAGCCTTGAGGATGTTTCAGTAGTTTGCTTTCAGTTGTTTTCATGCATAAATAGATGAGAAAAGTTGTTAACAGCCTGTTGGCTGGATAATTTTGTAGGGGTATTTCACAAACAAGTCTGGACAAAATTAGTCCAGCCTGTGGGGTAAATATGATTTATTTGCACTTCAGCTCAATGGGTACAGGGGTGTCAGAGCTTAGCAATTGCATGCAGACTGCTGTGGAAGCTGGTTTTCCTAGGCTGAGTGCTTACCATCCCTGGAAGCCAGCAAGACTGAAAGCCCGAAGCCTCTAGCTCTGGGATAGGCTGTATGTCAGGGTAGTTTAGGATTGTTGACACTGATGGCATGCCAAAGAGCTAGATAAAGTGAGCTAGTGGGATCCAGGAAGAGATTTGTTAGAGGAGTCATCAAGTGACACATGTGGGGACTGGCAGTTTTTGATTAAAAATATAAACTGTAAAATTTCTGACTGTCTGTATTCTATGGCAGGGTACACCAGTATCCTTTGGGCTAACCCTGTTCCCCCTCGTTCCTTAATGCCCTGGGCTTCTGTGTGACAGCATCAACATCCTTTGAAGATTTCAGCTGTGCAACTGAAATCATGCTGGACTAATCTGTTTGTTTCATGAAGCAAGAAAAGTTTCTTGGCAGCTGCATCTGACAAGCACCAGTGATGTGCTGCATGTGGTGGGACACCGGCCTTTCCACTTTAAAACACTGGCAATCCTCAGTAAGGAGTCCTGGTGCTGTGTCAACAAAAAACTCCTTTCATCATGCTGTGCTTTATTGTCTGAAAGTTAACCTTCAGGTAGTGACTTAGATAATTTGAGTAAACTTTTTGTGAACAACGTTTATCCTTCAAAATGAGGGGGCTTTTCCTTTTTCCCTCTCTTTTTAGAGAAAGGGAAATTTTCCTGTTGATTATAGAAAATAAACTAGAGGTCACCATTAAATGAACTAGAGTTCTTAAGCAAATTTTGGTTGACCTTAGTCATTTTGATCAGAATTGTGTCTAACTTGTTTAAACTCTGATGGTAGAAGTCACAGCTTCCTTAGTCTGTGTCACTGCTTTGCCATGCTTACTCCTACACTTTAGGGGGAAAAAGTAATCTTGACCTAAATCTTGTGCTGCAATTTAAGTACACTTTGGTTTTTACAGTGTGGTCGTTTTCAAGTTCCTCTTCTTGGACCTATACCTCATCTTCTTTCGTGTGTAGTTACATTACATGATTAATAGTAGATGACCTTTTTCTGTTGGTGGCTCTTCACTGAAAATACTTCTTATAAACAGAGGTATTTGTGGTACCATTCTGTTACAAATGAATAAATTGTTCTTTTAATTAGAGAATGGTAACACCAAGCCCTTCTGCATTGCTCTGGGTGAACTCTGAATAGTTTTTTTGCTGGAGGTGGCTGTGCTCTCGGTTGTGGCAATGGAAGAATTGCCACATCACCACCCATTATCATTCACAAGTGACTGGAGTTGCTCAGTAAAACTGAAGTCTGGAGAATGCAAGTGATCTTGCTAACAGATCAATATTAACGTTTATTTGTTATTTTCTTAAGGATACCTGGAACTCTTTAAAAGTAGATTGCTTTTCAAAGCAAACATGTAAAGTGTCAGAACTTTTTTCACAGGAATGTAGACTATTGGTTTGTATAGAGTATGATCTGTAAGTTTTACACAGGTCTTCTGAATATGTTGCCCTAAGGAAAGGGATTCCACATGTCATTTCATTTCTAATTCCAGCTTTTGCAAGTTTTGAGCCAGTTAGAAACCTGGGTTTTTGCTGATTTGAAATAATATATCCTTTCATACACACCCTTTTTCAGTCCACAGCAGCTTCCTCGATTTCTAAAGATGGGAATTCTGTAAAATGTAGCTTTTTTTTCAAGGTGATTTCAAACAACACAGGTGACATATTCCTGCACAGCTTAAGAAAAGTGCAGAGATCCTTCTCTGTGGGGAGCAGTTCCCCAGCTGCCTTCTGGGCTTAGAACTGCTTGGTAAGCTTCCAGACAGATTTACTGGAAAGTAAATATATTGTGCTTGGTGTACCTGGACTGTAGTACAAACCCTAAACTTCCCTCAGTGAACCATCACACTTGAAGCAAAACCTGGTTATCTGCTGCAGCTGTTAGGTTCCTAGGAGTTCAGGCCTGGCACATTCAGTGCTTATAGGACCCTTCAGTAACCACAGCGACTTGCATCCATGGTTTCAGAATTTTGGGGGTATGTGCACTTAAGGCTCTTGGATTAGGACACTGAGTAGCCCTAGAAAAAATCTGGTAGCCCTTCAGTCTATTTTGAGACAGTTTCCTCATAAGAAATCATGGGATATTGAAAGTTACGTTAATTTCATCTTCAATTAGTATTAGGAACCTGCTTGAATCCTGAGTAACCAACGTCCTTGTTACACTCAGAGAGAAGCTGTTAAAATGCCTCATTGTTTTTTAAATACTTTTGGAACTTAATTTTATGCTCTGAATAATGCTTTTGTAATTTAAAAAAAGTTCTATTTTTCAGTCCTCTACTTTGTATTTTTTCTTGTTATGTCTGTAGTAAATGTTCCTTACATTTATGTTAGTAGAACTTAATAATAGTCAATATGGAAGTTGGTGAACTTGCAGGAGGATTACCACTTGGAACAATAGGCATTAGTTTTCTGTGCTGGAAAAAATGAGTCCAGGCTTCTGGCACTGACAAGGTGGTATCTAGGCAACTGCTACTGAATGCCAAGATCCTCTCTTGTGCAGACATCTGCCCTGCCAAAACCGTGTTCCTAGGGAGAAGAGAAAGTTCATCCAGATGTAGTGACTGAGTATGCAAAGAAAATGGAACTGAAGGGAAATGCTGTAAATACTGAATTGCTACACAAGAGCTTCAGCTCCCCAGAGATGAGACGAGGAGCCAAGAGCTTCTCTGCCCACACCATGTGAAAGGTGGCTGCTGCAGGCACGTGGCCCGAAGCTGTACCCTCTCTGTGAGTTTCAGCCTGTGTCCTTGCACTCCTTTTTATGGGATTGCTTTTGCTTCCCTTTCCAATTTCAAAAATGAATTTGCAAATTTAAGTTGCAGTGTTTTAAGGGTTTTTTTAAGTCTGTCAGGCAGCACTGTGAAAATGAGTGGTGTGTCACTGTGAGGCCAGGTGTGATTCACTTAAAACTGGAAATAATGTAAGACACTGAATCTAGCTGAGACTTCACTTTTACGGATTAATAATTGTCACAAATAGAACCTGATCTCTGGGCTGCCTTAATCTGTAGTACAAAATCTCCTGTTGAGTAAGTATGTATACATCAAGTTGCCTTTCTCTGTCAGGTAACAGAATGCCTATTTGCCACCATTCTATTGTTCAGAGAAGTTAACAACTCCTTCCACTGATAAAGAATTGATGTTGATTTGTATGAGTTACCAGGTTTGTTACAGACTTATTCTTCTGTGCTTGGCAATTTTAGAAGTGTTGAAGTGTCAAAATATCTTACTCTTGTTAGCATTTAAGCACCTTCTTTTGCAGTCATTTCAAGCAGTAAGGAAGATGGAACAGTTACAAGTTTTAAATATTTTGTATGTTAACTTTGTTCCAAAGCTAACATTTTGATTTTAAGATAGTTAATACTTGTAGAATTGCAACTGGATTTTTAAAGTCTAACATGTACAACTGTCTTATTCCTTGTACAAAATGTGATGAAAAATTTAGCTACACACAAAAGACACATAAATTTAAATATATTGGTACTAATAATGTAACCTATTTCTGTCTCCTGTCCCTTTGTTAACATGGCTGTCAAGGATGGGAGGTGTTCCAAATGCTCCTCTTGCACTGCAAGGAGTAGCCAGGAATCATTCAGGAGGTGCTTTCACTTTACAGCTGGGCTGTTCCAAAGGCTTGCTGCTCTTCATGGGATTAGTTCTGCTCCTGCAGAATTCTTGGTTGGGATCTTCTGCCAGCTCCGATGCCTGTCTTCTTACCCCTCATCTGCATGATTCAACCCGCTAAACTGACAGCATCCCTACCAAAAGTCAAACTTCTCCATTGTCAACTCCCTCTCCCCTTTTTGGTGTTAGTTTTTGCACTTTAGTGGACTGAACCTGGTCACTGAATGGTTAGAGAAATACTGAAGGAGATGGAGCATACTCCTGGGAGGAGGGGGGAAACACACTGCCTTCAACAGAAGCCAAATATCAGCTGAAATGTAACAAAATCTCGTATTTAGAACACTTTATGCTGATTTAGTTGTTCCAGCCCTAAAGGCTGGAACTGTCACCAATTTTAGATACAGGTGGAAATACTGAGTCACTCTAGGACTTGAGCTAATACACACTGTGATGTTTATTGACCTGAGTGCCCATATGAATCTCTTTAGCTTCTAGACATTAATTATTACTAAAATACTATCTATTACACAGACCTGTAACATAAATTAACATAATAAATACATCACTTTACAACAGCATCTTAGGAAATGCTGTGCCACACACTGCTAAATAAGTGGATTACATCAGCTTCATGGGCTATGTGACATGTTTTGCTGAAGTAATGTTATTTGAATTCTTAATGTTTTTCCTTTAGTGAAGTAGGAAAAAAATACTTGTAATTATGGATTACTGATCTCTGGGATGCTGTTTATTTTGCATGGGGTTTTTCTGAGGGGATCGTGCTTTTTTCCCCCCTACCTTGTGCCTATCATGCCACTTTTGTTGTGTTCCTGTCATTGCTGCTTTAGGTCCAAGCAGGATTCTCTGTGCATGGCTCTTTTAAACTCTGGTTATTATCTGGGTGGGATTTTACTGTTCTGTTTCCAGACATGCTCTTTTGAAACAATGTGTTAGTTCCTTGTTAATCATGCTGAGAATGATGTTTGCTTTTACTCGTTGGAGTTGGGCTGACATTTGTGCCATACATTTCTTAGAGCAAAGGCTTTCTTTGAGGTGTCAGACATGTTGTAAAGGCCATAAGCATTCTCAAAGAAACACTTCTGATTTTTGCTCCATCACTGTAATATAAGAGGAGAAAGGCAAAAAAAATGGTGCTTCATGAGCCAGGGTTTTACTTCTTTATGGTGACAGATAATGGTAATATTTACTCCTCATGAGCCATGCACATAAATCTACATATTTATGTAGTAATGAATACAGTAAAATATTGTGGCATTTCTACTTAGAACATAATTGCCATGTATATTAACACAGATCTGGGTGTCAGACAAAGTGAGCCAAAAATAAAGCTGTTTTACCAAATTGATTCAGTACTATGGGAATATTTTAAGAAGCTGTAATAAGGGAGGTTCCTGAGAAACAGACTGAAATATTTCTGTTTATATGTAATGAAAATGTAAAGGTGATAAGCAGTGTTATTCTTACAGCTGGTTACATGCTGCAAAGGTAGCTGTAGACTAGTTCTTCTACTAAATTTCTGAAGTGTTTTAAATAGCTCTGTTCTTTAGAGTCAAAGCAGATTGAGCATTGAATTAAAACATGTTCTGCTAGACTTGGTTTACTCTTTTCTGAAACTTTGCAGCTCTTTCCCTTCTTGTTCTATCTTGTCTCCTTTTCCATTTTCCATTTATCTCAGCCTTGATACACCAAACTGTAAATTAAATTAATGTTTTTCTTTTCTCTACTTAAACACCTGCCTGGCATCACACCACCTGCCCCAAATTTGGAGCATTTGTGTTGTTTACATGGATTGGATTTGAAAGCTGCTCTCCTGATCTGTTCTCCATCCAGCATTGCATCCTTGTACCTTATTCCCCTGATGTTGCTGCCTCCTTGTCCTCTGTGCACCACCCTTCCCCCGTGAATGGTCCCCACATTCTTGCTTTGGGCTCCCTTTGCTTGTTGTTGGAGGTGGAAATGTGCTGTGGCAAACCCAGCACACAAATGCTGCTGTTGGCCCTCTATAGGTGTAATCACACTGGGAACTCTTGGGTTTGGGAGCAGTTTCAGGAGCTGCTTTTCTTCTCCAGCCAAAACTGACCTTGGGAGGACTTAATGATTCTAAACCTGAGCACAGAGAGTGCTGCCTTGTGAAGTGCCATCCTTCACATCCTGTGTATGGAGTACTGGCCCAGGAGACCTCACCTGCAAGTGCATCAGAGACTGTGCAGTGGGGCACTTGAGAAAGAGCTGTTGTCTGTTCAGAGCATCACAAGTTTTACCAGCAAGATGTCCAGGTAATGGTGATGGTCTTAATTCTGAATTGAGGGGTGGGAATGCTTGAGGATGTGTTTTCTATGGATGTAGGTTGAAATCAGGCTTTAAATCTTTGGTGGACAGTTATAATGGTGGTAGCAGGACTTCTAAACACATTCCAGAGCTTTCAGTTTTATTGATGTGCAAAGCCAAATTAGGGTTTTTTTTAAGGTTCTGACCCAATCTCTTCCCGTCTGTCTGGGCCTGTTTCTCAGGCAAGATGCCTGTGGGGTAGGGCAGAATTGCTAGTTAGTTTGGGTTTTTTAGATCATCAAATCTACTGATACACTACAGGAAGGGCTAGTAATGAGAAAGGATCAATTGACAGGGGAAAGGATGATTGCTGGTGTTGAGCAGGGAAAATGTACGTGCTGCTCTCAGGGTTTTCTTAAAACAGTTTCTTTCAGCATGTTCTCTAATGACCTTGAAGGTGAGGTTAATTTGGTATTGATCAGATTAACAAATGTAAAATCTGGTAAATAAAAGCAATTAATTGAAAATAGCGAGGAGGTTGAATAAAAGTAAGGGGAGCTTTAACATTTGGAAGAGCAGGAGGCTGCAGAAGTGCTGATGCTCTTGAAGTTACGCACGAACCTGTGACTCCTTGTTACTTGCTAGAGAGAACTTTGATTCAAGGGACCTCTTGTGCTTCAGCATTTGATGCTGTTCACACTGATCCAACCACTGAAGCTGAGCAGAAAATAAGGTCTTATCTCCCAGGATTTCTAGTTAGATTGCATGCATCCAGACTTTTTTTACAGGCTTGTATTTAATTAGTCCTAACATGACCCAGGAAAAGAAGAGATTTTGAGCTCACTGTCCATGTTAGGTTAAGGTGCTGTGCTATTTTGTCACATTTATGTTATTGAAAGAGGTAGAAGGAGGTTGGGATTTAACAGATCTGTTTCTGAGCCTTGGGGGTCAGACACATGAGTATCCTAGTGTTTAATATTAGTGTTGGTCCTTCTTCTCTCTGACCTTCATGGCAAATATTCTGCCTTCTTGCTGAAGATGCACAGTGTGAGGGCAGGGTATGGGATACCTGTGCATTCTCATGCAAATCCTGATTTATTCCTGATGAACACATCTTCCCACAGCTGCTGACAGGTCATGAGAGTAAACCTAGCAGCAGGCACCATGTGCTCAGAATTCACGATCCTCATCTCTTCCAAAGCAAACCCTGCAGTCTGTTCTTTAAAGCACCTTGTGTTCTGGGAGGTGCTGGGGTCACAGTCCCAACGGGGGAAGCTCCAGTTTGCATTGTGCACTAACATCTTGAGTAGAGGCTTTAGGCAGCTGCTTTTTCCTACTGTTGTTACTTATCCTGTCCTTTACATGCAAATGAGAAGACGTGAGAAAATCAGCAAGTGAACCCCAGCCCCAGGCTGTTTGCTTTCATGCGGTGGGCAGAGAGAGAAAATGAAGTATTGTTAACTGGCTCCTTCACTGCCTCCTTCAGTCCAGCCTTATCCCATGCGTCCACATGGGAAAAAAAAAAAAAAAACTTTCACATTTCTGTACCAGAAATAACATTAGCAGAAAAAAAAAACCCCAACCACACTCTACTCCATACTTTGCAGCTGTATCATCCCTTCCCAGCTGCCCATGTTGCTTTTAAGAAAAATGATAATAGAAACACTAGTGGGGAAAGACAGAGCACAAACAATTCCCACTCTTCCCCTTGAAGTGAGCAGTTTAAAAATGGGCTTATTTTGTTAGAATTCAGGGTAAATGCTTTTCAATAGATGAGAGATACTTTTGCTCGGTTCCAATGGACTCCACCAAATCAACCTCCCACTCAATTCAATTAATTCCCTTCCCCCTGTGTGTAAGGAACAAGGTTTGGATATAAAAACACTAAATGTAAGATTAAAACGTCTACAGAGATGATCAGAAGGGAGTCTATTTTAATAACCCTCTCAGATTGCTGTGCATGAGATGTAGAAGTAGGAAGTGTAATCTCAGTGCAGTGCCTTTACAATTATAATCAGAATTGAGCTGAGTATTGGTCAATAGGAAATTTGCTCCTCAGGGTAGGGAGAGGACTGTAACAAGAATTAAGTCTCAAGATGTTAGGGAAGGAAACCATCTGAAAAGAATAATCAACTGCAGGGGTATGGATCTCAGGTTCACAGAAAGAATTGTTCAAAATTAAACAAAAACCCGGAATGAGAAACAGCAGAAAATTCACAGACTTAGATATCATTGTGCTAACAGGAAAGAACCACAGGTTCTAAGTGCATGATGCTTTCTTTTGGTGAATTTGTTGCTTTAAGATATTTACAGCTGCTGTCAATGTAAAAGGAAGAAGTTGGATATCGGCAGAAGGTTTTCACCCAGAGGGTGTTTGGGCACTGGAACCGCCTCCCTGGGGAGGTGATCACAGCACCAGCCTGGCAGAGGTCAAGAAGAGTTTGGACAACGCTCTCAGGCACATGGTGTGACTCTTGGGGATCGTGCTGTGCAGGGCCAGGAGTTGGACTTGATGCTCCTGTGGATCCTTTCCAACTCAGCATATTCTGTGATTCATACTCAAAAGAGGAAATGGTTTTAGCAAAAGTCATTTGACAAAAAAAAAAAAATAAAAAAATCTGTAATTGCAGCACATATTCATGAAAATATTTGCATTTCTGCAGGTTCTGGCCATCTACAAAGTTTATAATTTCAGACTTCCCTGTCAGTGTAAATATTAACAAGTCAGGGTGCTTGTTATGTCAAGGCAGTTTTCTGTGGGGGGTAAGCTATTGCCTTAATGCTTTTTAAAGATAAAGATTTTCTAATATCAGTCACTAATCACAATTGTTAGTCCTCCCTGATGTAAGCAAAGGTGTCTGTTTCTTATGCAGAAGAAGTAGAATGTACAGTGTGGCATTTCCTTCAGTCAGATCTCAGTCATGTGATACGATACTTGAAACTACCACTTCAATTTAAAATTGAATCTTGTTTCAAAGAGCTGACAGTTACAATGTCTTTTCAATATATTTATCATTGCTTCTGAATAATGAAATTACTCACAGGACACAAGGAAGTGGGATCAGGCCTCATCTTTGAAAACTGTCTCTGCTGGGGAACAGTTTGGCAGGGCCAAGAGCAGCCAGGTAACCCTGTCAGTCATACCACGTCAGGCTGGGACTGCCTAGGAAAATATGTCAGAAATACCAGCCTGGGGCACAGAAATCAGCAAAACTGGCACCAACAAGGGAAAAAGGCAGGTTGTTTATTTTGTGGGAGGGTAAGACAGAGAAAACAGGGTCAAATAATGGGAAGAGGTATGGTAAGGTATGCAAAACTCTCCATTTTACTGCAAAATGCAGGAATCACCTCCGAATGTAAGAGCTGCATGATACAGGAAAAAAAAACTTGTAAAGCTGAATATAAAATGAATATTCTGAAGTAAACACAATCTAATTATTTGGGAGTTCAGATGTAGGTGATACTAGTTCTGCTTAAAAATAGCACTGATGCTCTGGAAATCTTGAACAAGCTATTAAGGAATTACCATATTATAGGCAAATATTTTTTTTGTTAAATTTGCTTCCAGTGCAAAGGCATATGGTGCCGCTATGTCTCAAGCAATAAATAAGCAGATGTCAGAAATGTAGCCTGTGCTTGACACTGATTGAGCTGCCTGTGCTTCCTTCCCCAGAGCCTGAAGCTGCAGCACATTTCCTGGTGCCTACCAGAGTCAGAGCAGCTTGAAATACCAGAGAGGCTGGGAAGTGTCACAGGGGGTGCAGTGCCATCGGCCTCACCCACGTGTCCACCAGAACTTATCTGCCCTCTTGGTATTGAAGGTTTCCTTTCTTCAGACAAGAGAGCAGACCTGGGCAGTGCTCCTGAGAGGGAGGAAGGGCCTGAGCTGTGCTTTCAGTCATTCTGGCTATCCCAGGTGGATTATTTGGATGATTGCAGGATCATTTGGTGGCTTTCTCTCATAAAGGCATCTTTGAACCTAGTCTGCCTTAATCTAGTCCTGAATAGAAGTTAATGTAGAGCTATTCAGAAGCTAATTTAGAGAGGTTTACTGAGCTCTCTTCAAGAGAGCAGTCTTTTAGGATTCCATTTCTAAATCGTGATTTTTCTTTTTACTGTGGCTTCCAGGCTCTGCATCAGGGAAAAATATCTTGGTTACTATTGTAGGACAGGAGATGGTGGTTAATGGTGGTTACTTTGTCTTTTAAGAAGTGCTGAGTTCTTCTTGACTCACTGATGATACCTTTACACAGCACATGTGGCACACCTGTGTGGCTCTTAACCCCACTGGTCCAGGCAGATACCAACAGCAGCTTGCAGTGACCCCTGGATTGCAGCAAACACCCAGCCTTCTGCATTTCTCCCAGGAATCCCACTGCTGTCATTCTCCTTACACACATCCTGCCAGCTGTTTGTCATCTTGCCACCAAACAAGCTCCTGAGGCCCAGTGATGCTGTTCAGGTGAATCCCTGGCCACCTTTGCAGCCAGTCCTGCATTCTCCTGAAGAGCACATGGGTTATGAGCAGCACATCCTAGGAGGATAGCAGGAATGGATTTACCTAAAGAGGTAACCAGATACTGTTCAAAAAAACCCACTGTTTCCATAACTAATCCAGGAGCAACTGGCACTGGCTTTCCTGGAATTCTTTTTATGCATTTTAATTGCCATTTGTCTGAAGACTTTGGATGAATCTCATTCTAATCTTCAGGCTCTTGTGTCTTGAGGCTCCTGGCACTGGTCTGTCTGTAAGGGTAGGACCTTTGGCCAAGTTACAGTCTCTCTGGAAAGTTCAGAACAAGGACTATACTGCATAAACTGTGGGCCAGTGTAGAAACAGGCAGAGATTAGTGTCCCCTGTTGTTAACTGATTACAAAAAGCCCCTTTTGGGGCATTGGGAGGACTCCTGCTCCAGAGGATTAATTTATTTTCTTCGTGGTGCATCAGTGTTTTCTGACTGAAATGACTCTAGAACAATAATTCTTTAAGTAATGCCAGTAAGAGCAGGAAGGATGCAGGGGTGAACCTGGAGGAGACGAGCTTTAGGGCTTCCCCCCTACAGTCTGAAATGAGCACTCACCAGGCTGCTTCACTTACAAGAGAAATGTGCAGCTTAGCCCAGGGCAACCTCCTTGCTCAGAGCTCTTGTCCACCTCAGCTGCATTGTATCCACCACCTGCTCCCACCTGTGCAAGTGTGGCATGACCTGTTGATGGTGTGGTTTGCACTGGCCTCAAACTGAGATATTTTAATTCCTATTTGGTGTGAGGAAGAAGAAAGATGTACAGTGTTCACATGACACACCTTTCTGTGCCCCTGCAACCTGGTCTGAGGTCTGTCCCTGCATTCCAGCTGGACAGGGTGTGTGCTGCTGAGACCAGGAAAGAGGAGCATTGCAGCCTTGTCTCAGCTCTGGCAGGAGAGCAGGACAAGAGACCCAGGAGGGCACAGCAGTGCTCTCAGCTACATCAGGCTGGTGCCTCTCCAGTTTGGGGGGTGCTGTGAAGGCTGTGGGGTGGCACACCTCTACTGAAGTTTGTGTTGAACAATGACTTCCTGACTGTAAAAAGGGTTTGGTTGCATTTGGTAGGAGAGCACGTAGAAACACAGTATTTAGGCCTTCTTAAAAACTGGGACAAACCTGTAGTGCAAGCAGGGTAAATGTATGGCTCTGGACTGGGGATTGCATGGGGAGGCAGGAAACTCTGTGGTTAATTCCCTGTGATATTTTAACTCCCTCCTCACTTGCAGCAGTGTCCAGTGTGTGCCAAGTTCTGTGTCTGGAGCTGAGTCTGGCAGGAGTTCACCATGACAGCTCAGTTGTAAGTATTGTACAGAACACGTGGCTGAGGTTATCCTGACCCAGTGCACCTGGGCACCCTTTCTTGCAGGAGCTCAGGATTTTCCTGGAGTGTCAGGTGGGAGTATGACTCTTGTTTTCAGAGAGAACTTTTGAAAAAATTGTGGTTGGTGGAGAAGTTAACTCGGGCTGAAATGTTTTCTTTTCGTTACTCCTTCCAGTCAGATAACTAAATTGATTAAAAAGCTGTTTTTAAAACAGAGGATTACTCAGTCTTTTGTAGTTCCTTTTACAAGAAAAACGTGCTCAATAGAAAGGAGCCTAAGGTTTGCAGTAGAGAGAGATAGCCCTGTAATCTTTGTGTCTGTGTGTGGGAAGTACTTGAAAATTGCCTCCTACGGACAAATCAGTGAATTGTTGGTAGAGGAAAGTTTCTTAAAAATTACGCTTCGCATAAACTTTAAATTGCAGAAAACATCTTCTTTCCTGTTATCTCCATTATTTATGTACTATCTGAAACAAATGTCAGGCTGACACCTCACAAATTGTTTACTACTGATTCTCCTATTACTTTACAGATGTTCCAAAAGTTTTCACACCAGCTTCTCAGAAAATATCTGAAGATGAGGGCAGGTTTCATTCTGTAGCATCATTGTTTTGGCAGGTATGAAGAAAGATGAGTGGGCTGATCACGTGCTTCCCATCTGTCAGCTCATCACTGCTAATAGGTGCTTGAAGGAAAATTGCAGTTATTTCACACAGCACTGGAAGCTGAAAGTTCATATGTCACGAAAAGATGGACATGGAAATAACAGACTTTTTTATCTACAAAAGACATCCCTGTGCTG
The DNA here is from genome assembly GCA_013399225.1 of Rhipidura dahli. Lineage (NCBI taxonomy): Eukaryota > Metazoa > Chordata > Aves > Passeriformes > Rhipiduridae > Rhipidura > Rhipidura dahli. The sequence goes on from VXAC01006032.1 coordinate 163,721, forward strand.
TCCTGTTGGGGGTAGTTATCTGTTGTGCATGTGTGATCTTGCTCTAATTTGGACTTGCTGGTGCTCACTGGAAAGCACATTACACTCAGTCTGGGCCTGTCTTCCTGGAGACTTTGAAATGCAGAGCAGGATTTTTTCCAGTAGTGCTGAAGTGCCCCTAAAGGCTGGCAGGGTAGTGCAGTGCACAGGTTCTCCTGCTTGCTGTAGCTCATTGCTGAGTGCCAGCTATTGGCACCTCTCTCTCAGCCACTGTGTTTATTGCTGTTTCTTATCCACACAGGTAAGGTACAGCAGCTTCACAGGAGCAGGTCCATATATCCACCATGGATAAAAGTTCCTCCAAATGCAGGTTGGACTCTACACCTTTAGTGGTTTTAATGACTAAACCATAAAATTTCCTTCTCTTGCTTGTCTGAAACCCATTCTAACAACCCAGTCAATCTGCCCACATCCATGGCTTCCTGGGCTGCAATTTATCTCAGATGATAGATACACAAAGCTGTGCTTAACCCGGATTAGAGGCATCCTGCAGTGTTGGGAACAGCTCTGTGCTTGCAGGTTTTGGTACAGCATGTTACAGCATGACAGTGGCATGGCTGAGCTGCTGAAATGGCCACTGTGCCATTTGGAGTGCACCAGTCAGATAAAACTTGTCTTGCTATTGATTGTCAACAGCAGCTAGCAAGCTCTTCTGTGTGATTCATCTCCCCTAAATTTAGCTGCCTAAATATTAGAGACATCTCATCTGAACCAGTCATCTACCGTAGTCTCAAAATTAGTCATCAGAGATAAGCAGCTCAACAGTCCCTGTGTCAAGAGAGGTTTCTGGCAGACAGAGGGGGTTAAGCCATCTCTGGAGGTAACTGTTTTTCTCCACTCTTTCTGACTTTATTTAGTGGCTTTTGACAGCAAGGCAAGGGAAGCTCTATCCTATGCTCTGTTTTTCTAAAGCATCCTTTCCATTTCAGTTACCACTATCCTTCCTTTTAATTAGGAAAAAATGACTTTGTGTGTGAAGCACCAAGTTGGATTTGCTGCCATGATTTTAAGTTACTGCCTCTTATTTTCTTATTGTTTCTCCTGATTGTGAATTAGAATAATTTCCAAGGTTGGGTGAAAAAGAAACGTTCTTTATTCTTTATTTAAACACATTTTTTCCAGTAATCAATAGCATAACTGGAACTCTGGGTTTCAGTGCTTTCTCCTTAAAAGCATAGATCAGAGTATTGTGAAGCCATACATCTTCCCTGTCAAACATTTAATTTATTGTGCTGTTCATTTACAGCTTGAGACTAGAGAACTATTGGTTGACAAAAGAGGATGGATGACTCTTTTATTGAGTCCTTATACAGCTGGCAGAAGATAGCAAATGGAGGAAGGAGATGGGCAACACTCATTTCCAAACTTCTAATAAATCGTGGCTGGATCACAAGGGATTTATGCTAACTTAAATAACTTTCCAAAGGATCAGGAGTTGACAATCATTTGTCTCCTTCACTGTGGTTAAACCTGAGCATCAGAAAGCAGGTTAAGAAGAAACTTTTATAGTGGTACACAACAGCTAATGTTGTGTATATAGACAAATAAACAGCATGAACCTTTTGTAAGTCAGTTATGAACATTGCTTTATCCCTCTGAAGTTAAAGCAATATTAGCATTTGAACAGTTCTTGTTTAGTGTTATTTATCCCATTATACATCAGTGCTCCTTTGCAAGTTAGGATTTTGAGGCAGTGGCAAAGTGATTTCAGCACTTGTGTGTGGCTCAGCTGGTTGGAGTGTGCCCAGCAGGGTCACGCTCTGGGAGTGCTTTGGAGCCCCAACTCTGCTGCTGCTGCTGCCTCAGAACTTCTTGGCTACGAGGCACTCAGCCTCCACTCCTGCAATTCTCTTCCCTTGATCATTTTGAGGTACACAGAAATCTTACATGGTAGAAAAATACAGGAGCTTATTGGTTTGATCTAATAATTTCCTGCTTTTAATATTTTTCTGGTTTTTTTTTGAAATATCAAGTGGTAGGTTTTTTATGTTGAGCTTTGGGAACATTTGTGACTCTGCTCCTTTGCTTTTTCTTACCATATCTGAACCCATCTTTCTCTGTATCTCTAATGATATTCCAGAAGAATTCATTATTATTTCTTAACTATGATATGTTCTTCTTGAGGGAAGTTGTGCTATAACATTTAAAATACATCTTTTTTTTTTTAATGATCTCTTGACTGCATATTATCAATGGGTATGAGCCATGCAATCTGAACTTCAATCTGCTTTGTTATCTAAGAAGCCTTATATCCTCCCTCTCAATCACTAGAGGGGAATGAATCCTATTTAGCCACAGCAATTAAAGAGATTGTGATTGGTTTCAAGTTAGAAGTCCTGACGGGTTGGTTGGAATAAAGAGCTGCATTCTACAATTCTCTAACTTTCCCAAATTCCTTGATTCACTTTTCTTCAATAATCTTTTATTTAGGTGTGTTAGAGCTAATACTACAGTTTATGCCCATGTGTGTAGAATATGTGAATCACTGGATAACTACTGGCAAAGAGGATTGCAGAAGCCATTGTGCTCCTAGAAGCTGAGCAGAGGTGAATGGGTGCATTCTGTAATAATTCTCTTCAGGATTTCAAACAGTGTATATATGCAGCAAATGCAAGGGAAGTGTTATCTGAGCTTTTCAAAATGAAGTGGAATTCCTGCTTGCAACATCTTAATAAACATAAACAGGCTAAGACACATTTCTTTTATCTGCACAAAAATGAATGGCGTTTCAATCAATAAGCACAATAGTGAAGAGGAAGTAGTTGTAAATATGTAGCTGCAAATGTCAAATACAGTGAGCATTTAGAAATACATTTTAAAAACTGGGATTAGTACATTTGTTTATTTTTTAGTAAAGTGTTCTTGTGTAGTAATCAACACTGACCATCAAATTAACATGCAGAATCAGTAATGTGTGATTTACTTTTGAAATGAAGAATGCTTTTATATCACAACCTCATTATGAAGGAGTCAGCCTGGTAAAATCTTACAAAAAGGCTCATAAATGGGACACCACAAATCAAAATAATTACCTTCACTCCTATTATAATCAGAAAGGTTCCTGTGTAGAATAGGTAGAAGGAAGAAAAAGGAATGATAGGCGTGGATGTGATGTGGTGTAACAGAACAATCCCAGACCTGCATTCTACCTGCACATCTGGCTGCCTTTCAGGGAAAGTACTGGGCCAGACTTTGTTATTTAAAAGCTTTTAAATATCTTTTATTGAAAATATTATGCACAAAAGGAGAAAGCTATGGCACTTTTAATAATTAACCCTTTAAAGGATCTGCCCATATACATTCCTGTGTGGAACATTTCTGCCATCTTTTCTTAAGAAGCTTTTCTACACAAACAGTGTTTTCCAGCACAGATTTTTGTCTTTCAGGCTTCATGAAACCTTACATATGCATACATTTTTAGAAACAAAACTACAGCCTATTATCCAGAGGTAACATCTGAGTCTGTGGAAATGCTCTCTGAAAATATTTTCACCCTTATTCCCCAAAGTCAGAAAAACTTACCCCACGAGTCTGTTCTCCATAGCTTTCTCAACAAAACAACTTATAAAGCCATTTTCATCCAGTGGTAGGCCTGACCCAAACTAGCAGCTTTTCAGTGTGCAGTGAAGCAAAGTTTGAGGTGTGGGATCAGACTGGCCCCTCTGGGGCTGTGCTGGTTTGGGCACAGCATTTGCTGCAGCTGTGGCTGAGTTTCTGTGGGGGCTTTGCCAGCACAGCCAAAGGGGAGGCAGCACTGGGCTCTGGGTGCTGGGTTCCCATTCCTGCATGGCAGCAGCCTCCTCCTCCTCCTCCTCCTCCTCCTCTGGGCTGGGGCAAGGAGGTTAATTGTAAAATATGGCCTGTCTTGAGCCAGGGCAGCAAGGAGCTGATACCTTTATTCTTCACCAGACCCTGACCAGCCCACAGGGCTGTTGGCAGCACTCAGCACAGTGTTAATGAGGGCTCCTGGTAATTAACATACTACAAATTAGCCCTGGAGTTAAGAAGTCTCTAAAGGGGCAGGATGGTCTGCACTAAGTCCTTGTGAGGACTGGGTTTGCACACTCTGAATTCATGGATAGGTGTCCCTGTAATGACCGTGGGTACCCTGGGCCTCAGGACAATGTGAGGCTTGTACTGTTCTGCTTTTTATGAGACTTGGTGCATCCAACATGTTCACAAGGAAATTTAAGGGGGAAAAAAAAGCACACCTCAGCAAGGTCATACAAGCACGTTTGCACCTTTTTCCCCCCATTTTTGAAGAACTCTGTTGAGGTAAAAAGATATGGTTGAGAGAAGATCCATTAGAATTAATCTGCAACCATTGTAAACAACAGTAAAACTTCCAATATTTCTACTTTCCCTTTTCTGTTACTTTTACTTTCTCAATAAATAACAGACTTATTCAATAAGTGAAATAGACTGTTTCAGTAGTCCATCATGGATTTTATTTTGGTTGTGCTTTTTATATCATGCTACTTTAAAAAATCCATTTTGTCAGGCTGTTTTTCATTTAAGCTTATTGCAAATTATTTGTTTGTCCCAAGTACATCTTGCATTTGGTGCAATAGGTACCACTGAGCTCCTGATTGCATGGGGAAATAAACCACAGGAGGGCTAGATACTCAGCATTTGTTCCTGAAATTCCTGTTACATCCTTCCCCCTTTGAGCCAGGTTTACGTGCATTCTCATACTTTTTGCCACAAGGTAAAGCATAAAAACAGTTCCCTGCTCTTAAATTTCCAAGATATACACCAGGGAAAACACAGGAGGAGGTTTTGTTTAAAATAGCCTCAGCAACATTGAGGCAGCTGATGTTTTATTATGTTGTCTGGTGAACTCGTTATTTATCAGATGTTCCCTAACTGCAGAAATATGCCTTAAAAAAATAAGTGTTCAATGATTTACACAGAGAAAACTTATAAGGTGTTCATTACTGTTTAGTAAACTTTCCTTGCTTGTCTTGCATGTGAGCAAAAAATCTACCTTCATGTTTCTGCCTATGTAAATATTTCATGGGCTCTCCAGCTGCACCCTTGCTGGTTTGATTTCCAGTCTCCAGTTAGCATGCAGAGCCAGGTTTTTATGAAGCAACTTACACGTTGCTTTGGTGTCACAGCCATTTCCCTGAGCAGGTGATACAGCAAGTCTGTGTCCATTCACCAGATACTGCACCCAGCACAAAAATTTTAGCACATTGTTGTGTGGAGTCTGAAGCACAAGAAACAAAATGACTCCCCTCGAGACATTTTTTTACCAAGACTTAATCACACAAACATTCTTTTCATTATTACAGCTTTTTCATTATTAATACCTTACCTTCCTACCAAATATCCACTGTGATCTTTTTTGGTAAGTCAACACGTTTGTCCCTCCCCAAGAAATACAAAATAGTAAGAAAATAATATTTTCTGAAGGTAAGAGGAATGCTGAAGTTTGCTACAGGAATTTAAAAGCTGTGTTGAATACATTTAGATTATTCACTTTTTGTTTGAATGGTTTTAGAGTTTTAAAGGATGAGATGTATTGCACTTTTTCCCATTGCTGTCTTTTTGGTGCTTCTTCACATAGGGATGTATTTGCCTTTTGGGAAGTTGACAGTGTAAGTGGCTGACAAACTAGCTAATAAATCTGAGGTTAATAGGGTTGTAGACAGCCAAGTACATAGGCGTAGGAAGGATCACCAGCCACAGAATGCTGCACATCTAGAAGCTGTCAATACAGAGTATGAAAAATGCAAAGGACAAAGCAAAAGTAGAAGTTCCAGCTCATTTTTCTGCTTGCTGAAGCAATCTCTCACATCAGCATATCCTGGTCCTCTAGGGAAGGCACATATTTAGGGTTTGATCTTGCTTCCACTCATGCCAGAAAAAAAGTCTCTTTTTTAACCCTAAGTGGACAGGATCAGATTGCTAATGATTGTTCCCCCAAAAAATAAAACCAGAAAAAGTCAAAATGCCTCAGGTTGTACCAATATGACACGTCTCTGCAAGAAGTAGTACTCTCTACTGCTTGTGTAGAAATTAGTTTGAATTCATTTAGAGGCATTTAGAGATGGGCATTAGAGCTTTAAAGCTGATTATTCTAGTTCTCCTAATTAGTGGACCAAATGTTTGATACAGCTGCTGTGCACTCATGGTATTGAGGACAGTTTCCATCTGGAGGAAAAATAATCTTTTGAAGAAATTTTCTGTGCAGTAAATTAAATCCCTTGCAGTAGCTTGTGGCCAGAAATTTGGGTAAGTCAGCATGGGGCTCTTGGATTCGGCAGAGCTGCACTGATGGCTGTCACCTGTGATTGTCACTGAATTATGCAATGGAATTCTCTTAATTCCTGAACACAAGTATGAAATAGGAAAGGGTGAAAGGATGTTACCATTGCACCAAAACTCTTCAAAGAAATGACAACTGCTAAAGCTTTGCACCTTCAGTAAACTCTCCACTTGTCTGAAGCCACCATAAAAATAGCTGGCTGGAGCCTTAAAGGTGTGCACATCACAGAACAGCCAGGGAAGCCCTCCCTGCACTGGGCAGACTGCCAGGCTGCTCAGCTGGGTTCTTTGAAGGCACAATGCCCTGAAGGCTCCCCTTTTCCCCTCTTCTTCCCTGTGAGATGCCTCAGATGTTTTTTGATCACAGAAAGACCTTGCCAAGGGGTTATCATTTCAAAGGGAGCCGGGGTGCCACACACCAGCTGGTCTGGAGTAGCCTCCTGCCTCTGCTCTGAGGTGCTGTGGACACCATCCCACCTCACAGCCTCCCACTGGTGGCACAGCAGCAGCAGCTCCTGCTGACAGCTGCTTACAGCTGGGGAATGCTTCCCCCACGGCACAGAGGAACAGGCAGTGGGACCCGAGGCTACCAGAAGGTAAGAACTGGGAGAGCTCTGCCCTGGCTGGGAGCTGCACCAGGGTGTTCCTCATGGGGTGGCCACCTGGCCATGGAGATGTCACCGTGAAACCCACCCTCTGCACCTTGGTGTTGCAAGGCTGGACTGGTGCCCTGAGTTGGGATTTCATCTTTTCTAAATAACTTTTTAAAAATAGGTATTAGCCACATAAGGCCACAAGTTCTTACACAAAAGTCTTGGTCATTTAGAAGGGCCTTCTGCAGGAGGATGTCATGTAAACACAGGTAAGGATGAGTGTGTGGTTAAGTGCCAGCCTGGGGGGCCTGGTGTCTGACAGCAAATCTTGATTCAGGTGTTACCTGAAACAACACCCTTGCCCAAAGTGCAAGTTCCCTGAGGAAGAAGCCTGGTACACTGAATCAAGTGCTTGGAGGTGCCATTGCATGGCAGGAGCCTTAGAAACCGTCTGAGATCAGTTTATAGATGGATAAAATCAGGTGAAATTGAAGTCAGGCAAATAAGAAATGTGCTTGGAAACCTTTGTCTCTGACCCACAGGAAAAGGTGTGCTAATAAACACAATGGTTGTATTTTCAATGAAAGTTGGTTTGATGCTTAAAGGGGAGATGGATAATTAAGACTTCATCTTCCAAAATATTAAATATTGATTTGTAGACATTTAGCAGCAGGCATAAAGCTCTTCTGAGAACTGGCTGTAGCTGTCTAAAAGATTATAAAAGATTTTACTTCTCCATGTAGAATTTAGCATTTATTTTTTTTTATTTAAAATTTATGAAATGAGAGTAAAATAAATCAGGAGATAAACTTCGATTCCTCCGAGTGTGTTTCAGTTCTGCTTTATTTGGCCTTGAAGAGTCAAAATGGATAGATGATTTTTTTAAGGTTTGTATTGGCTTTTGGTTTATTGAAGTGTCAGGAGGTTTATAAGCTCTTCAACTCCAATTTTGATTGTTTTATCCAACTACTGTCACTTCTTATCAGTATTAAAGGCAGAAATCAAAAGCATGGGACCCGTGGGAAGCAGTGTTTCAAATGTACACTGCTGCTCTTTTTTGTCACAGTTCTGAACTCTGCCCCTCTGCTCCTGACAGCAAACCCACAACAAGATAAGGAGGTGAGTTTCATGCTTCATTAATTCATTTGTGAATTATACAAAGGTGTTTTTAACCTGAGTGCATAACTTTCCACCTGCCTCATCCTTTATGGCTGGTGAAAATTGCTGAAGTCCAGCATGACCCACATCACATGGGGCAGCTTTGCTCTAGGAGCCCATTTGTCTCCAGCCTTTTGCTGGTTGTATGCTGGGAGTCAAGACAATTTGGTTAAACAGGTGAAAAAAGAGTCTTCCAGCTCAGCTGTGTCTTGCAGATGTTTCCCTTGGCAAGAGAAAGTAACCCAGATTTATTGACTGGGTTTGGGAGCTGAGCCCTGAGAGTGGCACTGGCTGCTCTGGCAGAGTCACCCAGGGGCTCATCCCCCTGCAAGGTGCTGGGCACAGGCCACCCACGGGAGCTGCTGTGGCCCCGAGGAGGCAGCTGTGAAGTGCTTTGAAAAACCTTCTCTTTGCAGAAAGAAAACACCCATGTTCAAGGGAAAGGAAGAGTTAATTCTCACTAGGCAGGATCTGAGTGGGTTTTATGAGGTGGGGTCTTTTCTTACTCACAGCTGGGCTACAAAAATATCTTCACTGAGTAAAACTGCAGTATTTTTAACCATGCTTTGCCATGGTCCAATCTGTGTAGTAATAGCCAGTCTTGTAAATCAATCTTTATTCATTGTAAAGCATTTGTGCAGTAACTTCTCTTTTTTCCTTCTTTTTTTTTT
>VXAC01006032.1:172489-351121 GCA_013399225.1 Rhipidura dahli
TTTTTTTTTTTTTTTTTTTTTTGCTATATCTGTGCGTTAGAAACTGACATGAATTTTCACAATCACTTTGTTTGGGTTAACAAGCCTATTGAATTTAAGAAACTGCATTTTCTGTGCTTTATTTGCAATAGTTTCAAGTTGATCAAATCTATTTCAGAGTGTTCTCCATTTTATGCAAACTCACTTTAAATAAGTGTAAGCAAAATACGTTCATTTTACCACTGGATCAATTTATTAGGTTTTAAAAGTGCATTTCCACTCTACCATCGACAGCAGTAAAGGGAAAAAAGGAGGAGCAATGACAGAAAATCTATTTGACAGAATAAATAGTTTCTTTGCACGTATGTATACAGAGGTGTGTGGGTTTATATGGGTAAAGTAATGGTGATGGCACTGATGAAGCAGACATGTTTTAGCATTGTAATGACAAATTGTAAAAGATGATACCTTAAAAAAAAAAAAAAGAGGATGTTTATTGGAGACTTGATTATTTCCTACCTTCACCAAACAGAAAATTGACTGAGACAATGGAATCCAGCAAGTTAGAGTCCAAATTGAAACACTAAGTCATGTCTACATGGCAAGTAAAAAGTAATTAAAAAAAGAGTCACCAGTTTTAGAGGAGGTAAAAAAGAGAGGCAACACAGTTAGAAGTCAATACTTAAATCTTACTTAAACCCTGCAATTGCAAAAAGCAGATATTTCAAAATAAGATTTTGCAGTGGCATAAGGTAGGGGGGAAAGACACTGGGGCGAAGCAAGCAAATCTGAACATTTGCACATTTCTAAGTAAGAAACAATACAGACAAAGTATTTTTGTGTCCTTGGGTGTTTATTACATTCCTTACCTTCTCTGACCATTTCAGCTGGGCTACAGACCCGGGAGGGACATACATTTTATGTTATTTTCATTTTGACATTTTTACGGTTAAATGTTGTGCAGAGTTAAATTTTTTTGTGCTCAACTTTAGCCACTTGAGTCCTGAAGTCCTTTTATTTATCCTGTCATCTGTCATTGATGTAACTGACTTCTGTGACAGTGTTGACAGAATTTATCTAAGAGTTTGCTGGATGGCACATTTCACAGAATCAAATATAAATAAAAGGGTCCATCACCTGGGGGATATGGGATTGGAAGTCAATGGGTGTTGAAGGTGCTTAGTTTCACAAAGACCTATTCAAAAGCTCACCCAATCCCGTCTTACAGATTTATCTCTTTATATATGGCCATGTTCATATTCCCTTCAGGTCAGGTAGCAATATGTTGTTCTTCTTTTTTTCTTTCCTAAGACCTGGCAGATAATCAAATATGTACCTGCATTTCTTTCTGACATTTCAGAAATGCTAAATATTGTATTCTGGTGATAATGCTTTCTGAAGAAGGAAGGAATGGCCCATTTAATAATGTATACTTCATTTACAGTTTGGAGTGTTAGCCAACTACTTGTGATGATACTACTTCCAGTCATAATACTGATATATGCGGAGTTCTAACTACATTTTTAAATAGAAAAACAACTGAATGATACATTCAAAATAATTCATGGAGAGGAAATAGATGTATTTCAGCATGGGAGAATATTTATGCATTATTTAACAGCAATAATGTTTGAATTCATACATTATGCAAATGCCATTATAATCAGGAAAATGAAAGAACTTGGACTGCTGCAACATCTTTAAATCTACCATTAGGTACTTATTTGTGCATATCATTTAATACTGCACAATGTTACAGTATGTCACTTGAAGAGAGAAGTTATCAGAGACTAACAGGTTATAAAAAAGTAAAGCTGATGAATCCTGATTGCTACCTTGATGCTAATGTCTATAAATTTATCAGCAAACAAGAGTAAAGGCTTTAATGGTAATTTACATAAACTTCTCTTCTGGAGATGAGTTACTGTGGTTTTACACACGGTTCCCATTTTGCTTTGTGATCCTCAGCCATGCCACCCCCACATGACAGACCGGCACACAGCGTGGGCTGACACTGCCAAATTGTATTTTCTAAATGTATCAGCAGCTCTCTTCCAAAACTATCAAAACCAGCAAGCATGACCATAAAAAACCAAAGCTGCTTCTGTTTCCTCTTATCTTCAAGATAAAACATAAAAAAAAAAAAAAGAAAGAAAAAAGAAAAAGGGAAAAAGCCTGTGATTTGGAGAATCTCATGTTAGACTTACAAGACTGTTCTCTCACAGTCAGAGGGGTGCATGGTGATGAAGGGAGAGCTAGACTTCCCCCTTGTAGTCAATGAGTGAATAAAATTTCTTCAGATTTGCTCACATTGCAAAACTCTTCATTTGTAATAACTAACATTTCTGTTAATCATAAAAATAAGAGCAAATAGAATGGAAGAACAGTTGGGAGAGCAATCTATTTTCTTAACTCAGTCAATAAAGCTGGCCCATCACTTGTCCAGGACGTATTTACAGAAAGGGACAGCAGAGGGAAATTTTCATTCTGGTTTCCGTGTGTATTTGTTGTGTGGCAAGCAAAAAAATTTACATGCAGATGCCATCAATCTGGCATGTCTCATAAACACTGTATTCCCCTAATAGCTCAGGAATTCAGAACAGATCTTGCAACTGGGTGGCATTTGGGCACAGTTTGGGTGCTCACCAATTTGAACCCAGTCCACAGCCTGGAATTTTCACTGTGATAGAGTCTTCCAGAAATGATTACTTTTTATGTCACAGTGGATGCAGTAGCGTTTGCTCCTCCATCATAAACACTGCCAGGGCCTCTGCTATAAAATCCCTATTGCTAACAAGAAAACACAATTCAACCAATATATCGTGCTCCTGGCTAAGAACTGGCATGCAAGAATTCATCCTGGAAATTTTTATTTGCAGAGAATGATACTAATTTCTCAGAATGCAAAATAATGCATGAACTTCCTTTTGTTGAATATTAACGACTTTTTTTTTTTTTTTTCTTTTTATAGCATTGTAGCAATCAGTTGTTGTAAAGCTGGTTGGGAAAAGAAAGGGATGTAGGATGCAGCAGGCAGCATGTGCCCACTCCAGTGCCAGCTGGAGATCACCAGCTGATGACAAGGAAGGGACAGGGCTACACAAACTGGGGTCAGTATGTCATGCAATGGCAAATCAGTTAATGAGATATTAACTTTGGAGTGGTTATAATAATCAGTGCATGGTTTTGGCAGTGCCAGCTGGATGCTGGCTATTCAAGAAGAAAGTGGGAGATGGTTATCACTGCTGTTATTTTATGGTTATCACTGTGGGACTGGCTGTTGTGTTCGTGCCTGGGTGAACTGAAGTCAAGCTCAGCTCAGGTGGATTTCTGTGTCTACAGTGCCTGAACACAGTGACAAAGCCCAGCCTTAGGTGGGACAGCATGTTTGCATCACTGCAGTGCTTCCTCCTGGCTGCTGTGCTCCTTTGGGCCAGGCAGATGGTTCAGTGTTTTGCAGAAGCTGCCCAGAGTGTCTGTGTCTTCTCTGTCATTGCAGCTCCTGGGAGGAAATTTCAGAAAGTGCCAAATCCAGCCAGGCCTCTGTGTGACTAACAAAGATGCCATCCCCACCACAGAGGAGTGCAAGAGCTTGTGGCAACCCCTCAGCAGAGGAGCTTGGGGAGAGCAGGAGAGCCAATGGTACAGTTAATTCTGAACCTATCATAGGAATCATCTCCCCTGCCCAACACAGCCCTGTTGTTCTGGCAGCACAGAGGAACTGCAGCTGGAGGAAGTGCCTGCTTGGCTGAGGGAATCCAGCACCTTCTGCAAAGTTACCAGAAAGTAACATCAAAGCTTTACATTTCTACAGACTTAGAGGAAGGTCTTCTAAATGAGGGCCATAAACTCAGTCCAACCAAAAAAAAAAAAAAAACAAACCAGCAAAGTAACTTCTTTGGTGTGTGGAAAAGCATCTCTGGGTTATCTCATTTTCCCAGCTCTTCCTCTACTGGAGTAGGATTATTGCTGTCATTACTCCTAATAGTTTCTGATTGCACTGAGGACATGCTCCAAAATCCACTGGAGCAGACAGAAAAATTTCCTGAGAGCCCAAATTACAAATTTATGTGGCTTTCTCAATTCAAGATCATCTAGTGTCTGGCCCCACTGTGCCAGGATAGGTCCAGAATACTTGTTTTTCAAAAGAGAAAAATTAACTTCAACATGAATCTTGGCACTGACTTCAAAAGAATTATCCCAGTCATCTATGTTCTAGCAATCCTTGTTTACAGCACAGTTTTAACATGTGTTGTATTTTATGCTGATAGTGTGCATATCCTCATACCACATAAATATGCACATTTATGTACACTGCCATGAACAGGGATTTACATCTCACATGACCATCTGACATTGCTTCTCCTAGGAATGGCTGCATCTCCTCACCATGATGAGGAAAATGCTATTTCAACCAAGCAGAATATTTTAATTTCAGCTAGTCAAAATGGTGTATCTTTCACACGAGGTTGTCTACAGTCTGTGACGTGGCTTTCATAACTTTGCTAATTCCTTTGGGTTTTAATTAGAAACACCTCAGCTACATTTCCCTAAAACATGAAAATGCTGAGCACCCCCCACCCCCAACAGTATAAGATGGTTTCTTAATTGATTTTTTTTGGTTCTCTTCCATTTTATTGTGGCAAACACTGGCATTTGTCACTTCTTCCAGTAACTGATGCTTTCTTCTCTAATAAATACACATATTAGATGCTGTTCTCTTTCTCTGTTTGATAGGTGTGTAGTGCCAGGAAGAAGAAGGTCTCCGTGATGTTAAATTTTCTGCTAAGCAAAGGATCAGAGTGTAAATGAAATCTTGAAAGCTGGGAAATGAGAATGTGCAAGTGTAAATAATGTATTAATTATTGACAGCTAAGGGACCAAAGAGTCCTGTTTAGTAATGACATCTTCATTGTCACACTGCCTGACACTATCTCAGGTATTTTTTTTTAATAACAGGTTTTCCCCCCAAGATAGTAAGTATTTCAATTTACCAGTGTAACTATTGATATTTTTCATTTTCTTTGGCTTTTCTTTATCTTACTGCAGTCTAGGTGCTTGGTGCAGGAGGGGATGGGGGAGAAGCTAATCCTTGTATTTTATTGTGGCAAGTGATATTGTTATGGCCCAGAATAGATTTTTTTTTTATATAATAAAAGAACACAATACTGAGGTGCAAAAGGAGATTCCACTTCATTGGTTATTTATGGAAGTTAAGATACAGTTTAGGAAAAGACATATGATAGCTAAGGGCTCAGTTTTGCCAACAGGACATCCCAGCAATGACTAGTGCTTAAAATATATGCCAGAAGCAGAATTGATTTCACTGTAGCTTTTTAAGTGAAACACTAGTTATGTTAAGGAAAGGTGTTTCTGAGGTAAAAGGCTTTTAATACTCTGTACTTCCCAAGCGTTGTACAAAGTCTAAGAGTAGTAGAGAATTCTGTAATATTTAAATTACTTTTGTTACCAAATTAGAGCAGAAAAAATTCCCAGGATCCCCAAAAGGTCTTGGTATATTAGCTGTTTGAATAAGGCTGCTAGGTGTAAATAGCTAGGAGCTTTCAAATACTGGGGTTTAGGCTGAAAAGGAAAAAAAAAACACCACAAGTCACCAAACAAAAATAACAACAAAACAACACCACCAAAAATACCTCCTGATCCTTGTTTGCCAAATGAGCTGTGAACTTTTGTCCCCCCACCCCCCAGGCAAGGGGCTCCACTACCCTTGGGCAGCCCTGTGCCACCTCCAGACCTCTGCTGGTGCCACACTCCTGCTTTAATGCCCCTGGCCGGCTTTGCCCATAATTAGATTTTGTTCCTTCTGTGGGTGGAACTCACATCAGTGTGAGGAGGCTGGGGAAAGCCACTGCTCCCAGGCTGGCATCCCTGCCCTGCAATGTCCCTACAGGGCACAGGGTGCTCCCGGGGGCTGGGGGTTAAGGGAAAAGAAGAGGCAACTACTTCAGATGCTCTCTACCCTGTGATAACTGTCTTTGCTTTCACCTCACTGAGGGGAGTTGGGAGGCAGCTCTCAGTCAAATCCTCTTTCCCCTGAAAAATGCAGGTTCTGGTCTATGGAATTCCTTAGAAAATTTCAGTCAGCCCTAGTGAATTGATAGGGTTGATAAATCCTGGTATGTGGAGAAGTAGGAAAAGTGAAAATATTTAATTTCACTGTTTTCAAAACACCGTTTCGATTGATTGCATTGGAAAGATCTTCCATTTTAAAAAGTTTGACTTCTTTGTTTAACACATAGGAATGTTTTCACATAAGTTAAAACTAATGAACCATTCCACCTGCCAGTTTCCAGTTGCATCAAGCTGGTTCTGGGCACTGGTTCCCCAGGCAGGGGGTGCCCAGGCTGTGCCAGGTGGGGTCAGGGTGAGCTCGGGAGCTGCTGCCCTCTCCCTGCCCCTGGGCTGGTGCTCTGTGCAGAGCAGATCCGTGGAGCAGGGATGTTCCCAACTGCACCACCCACATCCAAGGGGATATTTTCAGGTGCTGGCTTCAGGAGGGGAAAATGCAACTCGCTCCTCAAGTCTGTTGTTGTTTACAGAACACGTGTCTCAAACATTAAACAGTGCAGTATGTGATGCTGAATATGGAGCCTTCCTCCTCTGCCCAAGAATAGAACTTTATCAAAATGAAATTTCCTGCTCATTTGAGCCTGTCTCCATAGCAACAGAGCTGTACACCTGTGATGTACAGGCAGAGGCTGTCACAACCTCTGAACTAGGCAGAATGAGCTGTGCTCCATCCCCCCCTGGAAGGCAGAAGTGCATCTCTGATGTATCCATGGCACGTATTCCTACATGCTGCCTGTGTGTGCCCCCTATATGCAATCATTTTATTCAGGATTACCCTACTTACATGTGGTAAATAAATACAAATATGCTACTTACATGAAGTTGAACACTTGCAAAAATTCAATCTATTCTTGTCCTGAGGGAAGACTTTCTAATGCAAACATTGCACAAAATAAAAGCTTGTGCTTACATTTGCTTCTGTAAGATTTTCCTAATCCAAAAAATTCATAAAACGCCTCACTTTCGCAAATCTGCCAACCTGTTAATAGTACATCATTAAAAGAAAAAAGCAACTGCATGCTGAATTATTTAAATATTATTTTAATAGTAAACTGGAAATAATTATGCACCTTTGGCTATCCAATATTGCAAATTGCTGTTCACTCCATAACTTTTAGTGAAATTGAACTCACCAATAAGAAACAAATGGTTGCATTTTAAAGCAACCTGAAATTATTTCCCCAGGTCATTCATAAGGTAGATCATTACAGAGAAACGTTTTCTTATGCAAATAAAAAATAGCTTGCTAATGCAATGGAAATTATATTTTAAGCTTCCTACATTTATTAGCTTATTTAAGAAGAGGCAAACTTCAAAGAAGGATTTTATTTGAAATACATGCAGAGTAAAAATCTACATAATGATGGCTTTTGCTCTCAGATACGCTGCATAACATATAGTTGAATTGCCTCTGTCTTCTGACGTTTGCTTGCTCTTGTCTTTGCTTTCAGACCTGCCCTCTCTTCCCCTCTTAACTCAGCATTTCCCATTACTGAAGGCAGGCCAAGCTGCAAGCAAAAGGAGGAAATATGATAGATGATACCTGCGTCCTGGCAAAGTTCATTGCATCAGGTTGCCTGAATTTTTAATACCACCCCTCGATACAGTGGGCTTGACTTTTTCCCCTGTGTTATGATAACCTTCATTTCTCTGACAGCAAAAATGGGGTTTCTGCTCCATTTGAGCAAAATTTCTCATATTTTTTTTCAGCAAATGGGTGGACAGTGTTGTTTTTCCCTTGCAGAGGACAGAGCAGCCAGGGCCTGGGGACTCCCCCCAGTGCAGGCTGCATCCAGCACGGTGCTTTGGGACAGCTGGCCACTGGAGGCAAAGGGAGGGGAACTCATCTTTCACCCACACCTGAAGGGCAGGAGGCAACGATCCCCAACTTTCTGTGGTATTTGTAACAGCTATTTACTTTATTTTCTCTTTCTCCACTGTGGTTGTTTTCAGATTTTCTACTAGGAAATATCTGTCTTTTATAAGCTGCTAATACTCTGCTTTAGGCAGAACATGGTGCTTGGAGCTTATGTAGGCTGATTTCAGGGAAACTAGCAGCATTATTGATTTTCATTGGGCTTATTAGGATCAGTGTAACATGCACTTTTGCTATACTAGATTGTATTTGTCTTTCATCATGAAATCTCATTACACTAAAAAGAAATGGAAACAGGTTGTGCAAGTAAAAGATTTTGCAGGGTACTCTAATGAAATTACTCAGTATCTGCGAAAACACACTTTGTATGTAGGTCATTCAAACCCTGAATGCTGCTGGTCAGACTGTTCTCATTTGCTTTGGAAAATTAAGAATAGATTCTCCAGCCTTAGCAGAATTATTTCAGATTTATGCTAACATAACTGAAGTTATAGCTTGGTTTTTGAAGTCGCTGTGCTGTCTGAGTTCTGTTTTTGAATCAGTGATTTACTAGGAAAGAGAACTTCCAGTTGTTTGTCTGCTTGCAGCTGGTAGGCATAATATTACCACATTATAAAGGTGTGAAATCCATGTGGCTGTGGGCACACTCCTAAACCCCCAGCCAGGATGAGGAATGAGCAACGAGGTTGTTCCCACCCTTTTTGTGGGACAGCATCTCCTTGTGATTTGCCTGTTGACATCAGTGGAGGAAGCATCAGCTGGCAGCACAGCAGATCTTCTCAGTGCAGCACCAGAGGCATAAAATCCTCCCTCCTGAAGCTCAGAGGAGATCTGGGTACCACCTCAGCTTCCCTCTTCCAATTCACTACCAAAGCTTATCTGTCCAAACCCAGACTCTCCAGCAGCATTCCTGCAGCTGCAGACAGTGCTGAGACTTTCCCATATGCTGCTGGCAGGGAAAAGGTAAAGCTGTTGGTGTGATTCCTATCCTGTGGGTGCCTGGACTATTTGGGAGAGCAGGACTCCTCTCTGTGGGTATCCTGATCCATTGAAATAATGTGCTCAGGGCTGTGCAGGCTGAGGATGGCAGTAGCATGCCTGGGCCATGTCTCCGTGGGGCCAGACCTCCTCTTGTGGCTTGTCAGCTTGCAGGGTTGGGGAAAGGGGGTGTGCTTTGTTTGTGTGTTTTATGGCCTCATTTTCTTGGCACTTGAAATTGTCAGTGGGGAAAAAATTCCTCCAAGATCTATACTTACTCTGTGAGAATGGATCAAGACTTTTGAGCTGACAGGAAAAAATATCCTCCTTTGACATGTTTTGATGGTGCCTCTAATAAGAGCACATTTCCTAATGGTCAGGATGCTTTTATTTTCATAGATGTTCTACATCTGGAGAAAGCAACATTCTTCTGAGAAAGAGAAAAATCATTTTGAAGATCTCTGAGGAGGGGATCTCAGGCTTCCTTTCCTGAGTGTATTTCGACCATAGAGAGTGAGCTGTGGAAGGTACCAAAATGAGCAGAAAGCACCCAGTTAAAAACCAAGCTACAGAATAAATGCTAAGAAGAAAAAATTCAAGACACAAAGCTGCAGTTGCAGAGTTACTTGGGGAGTACAAACTTTGCATTATTGACAGTCTGTGATTTAATGACATTGCACAGTCAGCTCTTAGGCAGTCTTGAGCCGTTGATCCAATGACACTGCACTCTCCTGCTTGGAATTGCCAACTCTTTTTGTGGGGTTTTTTGGAGAAATTTTGGTATGGGCCAGACATGAAGGCTTTTTTTCAGAACTTTTCATACTCAGCAGCAAAATCCTAGAGGGGAAGCTCTCCTGGATATACATGTGACAGTCTTATTTATTTGTGAAAAGGAGTCTCAAACTGCTGAACACACAGGTTTATGGAGCAGAGCTCTCCTGTGTTGCTGACAATTCGTACATTTTTCACTTGCAAAATGGTGCTTTCTGCTAATGCTACAGTGTAGTAATCAAAAGCACCTAATCCAGCTGATTAAAAATTCCCTGTTGGGCTTTGCTGACCAAATGAATACAATTAGTAAGACATTTCCAGTAGGGAATTTCCTGCAAATACTGATATTCTTAGACTTTATATTAAAAGTGTGATATGTAAAATTACATATCAAATGAAGAGAGATCTCATTCCTTGGTGCATCTAACTGAGATCTGTTGTTGATGTGTGGCAGGAGATATTTTATTCCATAAGTGCAGGTAAGCTTTTCACTCAGGCCTCAGCTTTAGAACCAAATTAATTGTGTGATCAAAGCATTTCTTTTTTACATCCTCCCAAAGAAACCTAGCAAAAAAAAAACAAATCCCTTAAGTAAGTCATCTCATGTAAGCAATGGTAACAGGTGCTATGGGTTGTTGTGGAGATGTTGTTTGTTTAATATTAATCTAAAATAATTTAAATGGCACCTTAATAGCCTTATTTTATGTCTCTTATTTTGATTTTAAAAATCAGTGCATTCCCCTTAGTGCAGTTAATAGGGTCAGCCTGTGAGCCTGTGCTGGTTACCATGCCTTCAGTCATGTGGAATCCAAACAGCCATTATAATTTGTTTCTAAACAGATCAAGAGCTATTTACCATCTCAATGTTTTGTGCACAGCTGGGTGTCTGGCAAACATCCAATATCCATTAACATTTAAAAATTAGTCCCATAATGCATCTTTTCCGTGGCTTGAGGAGTATACACACTGACACATGTTGGGAACCAATTATATTTGCACCACCATTAGTCTGGCTGCATTCAACTTCCCAGTAAATGAGGGCTAATTTAGTTTCCAGAATGGTGTATCTTAAATTCATGCAATGACCTTAGCAAAAGCAGAGTATCTGAAGATATAAAGAGGAAGGAAATGTTCAGAAAAAATAATGCTTCCTTTTTTTCTGCCTAAACCATAAGAGTAGATTATTATATGACTGTTTCCAGCATCCATGCCTGGCCTCAAAACCAGATTCCTTTAATTCAATACTGCTACAATTCATGAGCAGACTTTGGTTGGGAAGAAATCACACAAATATGGTAAACTAGCACACCCTCCTTGCTCAGATCAAACCTGCTAATGGACCTTTTTATAATAGCAATTTAGACCTGCCTGTAGCAGGTCTAACTCTTCAGGTTCCCAACTGATTTTAAGTGTTCTATTTTCCTACCAGCAGGAAAATAAGAAATACAGATTTCACAGTAAGTGCTGTCTACATTGCTCGTGAAATATATCCTAACAATGACATGGAAGTGAAATGACCCTCACAATTGGCAGTTTGGCAAAGAATTTTAATGAAAATGAAGAAACACAAAAATATTTTGAGAAAATATTTTGAATATTTGCCAAACATCTGCTGCCATGAGAAATTCCTTCAATAATATCAGAGGTGAAATGGGATGTCTGTCTTGGGGGATGAGGGTGTTTTCTGAACCTTTCCTTCCTTGCAGTGTGCCAGTGCAGCTCTCAGTAACCAGGTTCTAGACTGACTGACTTCTGCTGCTGCACAATGCAGTGCACAAGGCTTTTCTGAGCCCACCCAGTCCGTGGCAGGCTGCTTAAAAAAGCCAAATTGTTCCTACAAACACAACACTATTCAGCAGCCTTTTGCAATTAAGAGCTGGTTCAAAAATAGAGTTTTTCCTTAACATTCATCTGAACCAGTTAGAAACTCAGGAGGGCAGGAATATTCTAAATGGGCATACAGCAGTACAGTGCAGTGAGCTTCCAGGTGAGGGGTCTGCTTCCTGCTGCAGCTGTGCACATCTGCAGCGACTCTGTCCTCTTGGCACAGTTGTTTGAATGGAGTCAACTGTAGGATTCTGTCTGGGGTGAGGCTGTGGGTTCATAAACAGCTCCATGAAAGTTTAATGTACAGAAATAGTTATTTACATATGTTTAAAGTGCAGTATTTAATATATGAAACTCGTTCTTGTGTTACATCCGTATAGTTCAGAGTTAGCCTTTGTCAAGTATTTCTTTATTGTATCAGCACATTTTTCCTTTTACCTTTTGTCAAAGAAAGTATCTTTCAGTGAAATGGCCTATTCTTGAAGCTGCCCTTTTGAAGAAGTGCACTGTACAGTCAGTGTACAGTCAGTATTTACAGCTGCTGTTTATACTGTCTTTTTCTCAAAAGACATGGCTTTTTATTTTATTGCTTTCAGTGAAACTCATGCTTGTAGTCCCTGACAATAATACATTTTCATGCATCATTGGCAATACAAGGCTTCATTTAGACTATTGATTTACATTCTTATTGTATTAGGACTTGTTAGTGTTTCATACCTTCTTATTGTTTGGTGATTGACCTTTGCAGATTTACAGTACATAAGCAATTAGCCAGTAATAGGTTAAATTAATAAAGAAGATTCCTATCAAATTTGGGGGATTCACAAATCTATCACGTTGTGGTACTGTCCATTTCTTTTTTTTATATTGCTCACAGCTGTGGCTGTAAGCTGAAGCCCGAGTGCAGAAAATGCTGCTGAAGTTAGGTGTAGGAAGAAGAGGATGTGCAGTGTGTGTGTGATCTGCTGGGTAAGCAGGCAGGGATGGGAACTGGCAGAAAGGTTGGACTGTTTTCTCTTCCTGTCTTGACAGCCTCTTTTGTTTTTCAGCTGTGGATTTAACAAAACAAAACTAGAGCTAATTTTAATTTTTAATTAAAGTCAATAGCTTATGTTCATTCTGATGTATTTGGTACAAAGAAGAATAAAAGAAAATACAGAGAGAAACTTGAAAGAGAAATGCATTTCTTCAGCTTAATTATTTAGTTTCCAACTAAGAAACAGCTCTGCAGACGTCGATTATCCTTCAGGGATATCTTAGAAGAAGTGAGCAATTAGCTTGATTTTCTGTTGAATATGTAGCTTGTGACTCAGTATGTGATCTATTAAAAAGATGATAATTCCTTTTAAACTGTGTCCTGATATACACGGAGCCTGTTGCTGAAGATAAAAGTCAGTGGAGTAATGCAGTCCTTCACCATGTGAGACACAGCTTTCCTGGCTTGCTCCACAACAGACAGTGGTAATTTTAGGTGTTCTAAGGACTGTAAGAGTAACAGGAGGGTGAAAGAGGAGGGGTAATGCTCTCCTGTTAAAAGGTAACCCCAGATACTGCTTAACACTCTTCACAGCTTTAAGCATGCTTTCCCTTAGAAGCAGAGTCTAAAAAAAGGGCAGCATTTCTCTGGTGGATAAAAAGTCCCCTTGCCCCAGTTTCTGTAGGAAAGCAGTGACTGTTCTGCCCCCAGCAGCCAGGAGTCATGGATGGGGCTGTGAGTGGGGATCAGCAGCTTGGGAAATTCAGGCAAGGCAGCGTGGGAAGGGCTTTGGAGAAGGGCAGCAGAAGGTACAGCCCATCCTGCTGCCATCCAGCCTTCCTGGGGCACCCCAGCCCTGGCAGGAGCAGTGCTGGATCAACACCCACACACAGCACCACAGTCCTGGCACAGACTGCACCAGGCACCCACTGGTAAGAAGAAAGAAGGAACTGGAAGGGATATTTGAAAAAGTTGTGTGGTAAGCACAACTTGCTTGGACTCTGCTGCCACTGCCCTGTTTCCACATTGCTGCTGCTGGATTGAAAATGCCCAGACTATATGTCTGCTGGTACCTGTGTTGCACAGCTGGCTGAACACATAAACTCACAGAGTGCCCAGATTTCACACAAGAAAAGCAGAATGCACATTTTTGCAGTTCATGTGTTGGGTGTTTTTTTGGTGGTGGTTTTTTTGTTTGATTTATTTAGTTTGGTTTGTGTGTCTTTTAAATACTATTATGACATCCAAATTCTACTACAGGGAGATACTGGAGAGTTTGAGCTTAAAAATGAGTTTTAAGTAAGTGACTTGCATGAGGATGAAGTTTGCATGTACTGCCAGATTTCCTGTACACCTCAGTCCCACTCTGAGCACCTCTGCCTGTCAAACTGTGCTCCTCCAAATGCACACTGAGCAGATGCTCAGCCCCTGATGGGCCTAAATTAGTAGGCACCCATATTTCTGACACTGAAGCTTCCATGGTATCTGAAATCTTGCTTCTGGTCATGTTTAAAAGTTCCACAGTCCTGTCAAGGACTGAGCAATGTGGTACCTAACTTGCACCTTCATCTGCAACAGGCACCCGACGCCTTAATGTTCCATGACAGCAAAATCTGGGTCTCATCCCTTTGAGGCCAGACTGCTCTGAATCCTTTCTGCACCTTCCCAGCACACTAATGGAAGGGAGGAGCGAGCCTGAACTGTGCACTCTTTCCCAGAACTGTGGCAGGATGTTGAACGATGCCCTGTTTGCCTTTCTGCAGCTGATTTCAGGGCTGTGCAGAAGAGGCCCCGTGTGACTGGCTCTGCTGCGGGCACCAGTGGGCTCCCTGGGGCATGACCCCTCTGCTCCTGGCATGGCTTGCTGCAGCCACAGGTGGTGCACAGCAGCTTGGCCTCCTGGTGCCACTGAGCAGCCTCCTTTATCTCCCCGTGCTCCTCCATTCCAGCCCGAGAGGGGCTGTCCAGCCTGGGGAGCCATGGCATCCAGCTGCTTGTCAGACTCACAGCTCTTTCTACACAATTACAGTTCAAGGTGCAGCTCATCTCTGTAAGAACAAAGGCAAGACAGGCTTGCCCACCTCATCCTTTATTTATGTGCACTAATTATGCATCATGAATGCTACTGGTGCAAAACAGCCTGTCCTCCTCAAAGATATCTATAACAGAGGATAATCATGCTGACACCGACTCACTGCGTACACATAGCCCAGCAAAAACCTCCTAGCTAGCTGCAGTCCAGAAGCAAATTGGATATTTTCTTGTGGCCAGGAGCCCAGACTAATAAACTCTGCAGACCTAACTTTTCATACAGATGGGTTGTGGCTTCCTGCATTGTGTTTCCACTTGTATTGAAAATTACCCTGGATCTGGCATCACTGGATCTCTGGCAAGGCTAACCAGCCTATCTAGCCACATGCTGACTCCTGAAGAGCTCCATAAATCCTTTTTGCAGTGCTGTCCCCAGTGCTGAGGAGCAGCCTGACCCAGGTTCCCAAGCTTTTATTTTTTTATCGTTTTATTTGTATTTGTATTTATTTTACTTTTTTAGGCTCTGCTGGGTTCGGGAATGTGCTGTGCTCCATGAATGCAGTGAATGTGGGACAATGCCAGCACAATGGCCATGCCATAGGTTTAACCAGCTCAGCAGAGACTCGAGGGAAGGCTGTGTCCTGCCCAGGCAGCCCTTCCATCCAGCCATCCTGGCAGTGGACAGAGCTGAAGGTATTACCCACCCCTGCTTCCCTGAGGGGCGTGCTTAATCCGAATTATTTACTACAGAGTACAGAAGATAAAACTGCTATTACAGCATAGTATAGTGTGCTACTGTAAAGCAGTTATATTAAAGCTAGCAAAACCCAATTATTAAGTAGAGTGATGTCACTCATCCATACCAACGACTGTAGGCAAATCTCTTCTGCTCATCCTGGAGGACTAACCTTGAATGGCATCCCCACCCGAGGGAGGAATCTCCACACACCGTCCAAGAAGGAGTGTGTTAGAAGAGCTGCTGATGAGAGTGGACTTTTGGAGCCTGGACTTTTGGAGTATAAAGTGAGTGACTGTATAAAGTGATATGTCTCCAGGCCATCTGTGCCAGCTTAGCATTTTTAGATAAGGACACTTTACCATATCTGCCACATTTTCACCTCATTATCAGGGTGTTTAATGTTGGGGTTGATGAGAACACCAAAAGCAGTATGACACCCCCTCTGAGGGGGTAGCTTTGTGAAGCAGGGCACTGTTGGAGTTGTGTTACCCCATGCCAGGGGTAACCCCATCCTGCTGCAGAGGGCAGGGCAGCCCAGAGCCCGGTGGGCTGGCCACAGCCAGGAGACAGCTGGGTGCACGAGATGGCTGTGAGAGGCACTGGGGGTGCACAAACCCCACCGAGCACAGGCAGTGGGTGGGCTGCTGGCAGGGCTGCAAGAGCCAGCAGGGAGCATCCAGCCCTGGGCAGCAGCAGGGAGAGGAGAGGACACCAAAGGAGGGTGTCCCTGAGGAGAGGGACATCAAAGAGCCACAGCCAGGGCAGGCAGTGCTGGGCTTCACTGGACGTTTGGCATTTGCTGAGTGCATTGCTTCTGCAAGTCCTGCTTTTACTCCTTAAACAAGGAACTAAATTAGTATGTGAACCATGGCTCTGTGTTTATGCTGAAGTGTTCCAGTGGAAATGTTCTGACCCAGAGAAGCTAGAGCATTCATTTTTCTTGAA
Organism: Rhipidura dahli; assembly: GCA_013399225.1. Lineage (NCBI taxonomy): Eukaryota > Metazoa > Chordata > Aves > Passeriformes > Rhipiduridae > Rhipidura > Rhipidura dahli. The sequence goes on from VXAC01006032.1 coordinate 188,702, forward strand.
TGCTTTTGTAAGGAAATAAAACTATAGGTTATTTCTTATTGTATGTCTGAGAGGCTGTACAAGAGAGTTAAAATTGAAGGGCAGGGAGAATTTAAAGGAATAGGACCTCTGTCTGTTCAGAATGATTCCCGCTTAAAGATAAGACACTGCTACATTTTCACTTCAAGCATCACTTCATTGATATTGCTGACATTTTGGAGGAGCAGAGTGAGAAAAACCCCAAAGATCTTTTCGATCCATTGGAAAATATCTTCCTGGTGTTTTACCAGAGTGCTGAAAGACATTACATGGAAGTATGTGTATGTGCAAACACATATATAATTATTAATCTTTATTAGTGACAAAAGGGGGAGAACAATGTGGCAAACACAACTGCTGTGAATGGTACAAATCCATTAAAGAGGGTGACTACCAGGAGGCTGCTCTTGTGTTGAATGATGGTTCACTCAACTGAAGGCTGCCTCCAAATACAGAACTAACCCAAGAGCTTGGATTTAACACTGACTGGACAAGTCATATTTTTCCTTAATGAGGCTCAGCTCTGAAGAAAAGGAGGAGAAGGGTCACTGTGATCACCTGTGCAGTAATTGGATCAAGCTGAGATGCTGGTTGCCTTTAGGAGCAGCAGAGGAGACCTGTAAGCAGGCTGGCACATGCAAATTGTTTTCTGTGTACAATTGCCTCAAAACAGTTCCCAGTTTTTTTCAAAATAGGACAGGCAGAAAAACTAGTGGCTAGTGGCTTCTGGGAATTTTTTATGTTTTACTTCTCAGCCTGGAAGGATGTGGAAGGTTTTTACCCAAAGACAGCATTTTCATGCCTAAAAATTTATAATGAAATTCTGGGAACCATCTTCCTTAAGTTCCTTAGTAGCTTAAGGAGGTTTGGAGGCTCTGAGTTTTGAAGTTAAATAACTACAAGAGGAGTCAAGCAACAGCTACACAAGTTTAATCCTGGTAAGTCCAGAGCAGATGGGGAGTCACTGCTATATTTGAAGCAAAAATATTCTCTGTGGGTCTTTTCCAGCTCTTATCCAGAATTTGTGGAGAATATCTTTAGGTGTAATAGAAGTCTATAATCCTTGTGGAAATTCGAATTTTAATGATGCTGATGATTATTTTTTTCCCCCCTTGATTTCTTATTGATTGTATTTCAGGAATAACCTTCATTGTGAAAACAGGATAAATTTAGTTTATAAACAAAAGTGTTTGGGATAGACAGCTCTAATCTAGGTGAGACAGTGCAACTCTTTCCTAGACTAACTTCAGTTCAGACCAGATACAAATCAGTAAAAATTTGGAAGATAAGTGTCCTGTCCTCTCCTGTCCATTCTTTGTTGAGGATGAAAGAACTTTCCTTAAGGGTTTGAATTTGACATCTAGTTTCTACTTGCAGTGTACTCCTAAGGCTGTGTCCTGCCTCTTGGCCTTCCTTTTGTAGCTCAGCATCCGAAAGGCTACAAACTGCCCAAGGCAGAATAACTGTTAACAATGTTGGGAAATCAAAAACGTGATTTTAGACTGGCAAAATTGTAGGTTTTTTTTTTTTTGTTTTTTTGTTTTTTTTTTTTTGTCATCTAGTCGGAAAGCAGGTTTTAGCAATAAAAATAGTGTTATGCTTGTTTAGTGTGTCTAAGATATTGTGAAAGGAAATTTGGGACTGGTCAAACTGCAGCTGTGCAGAAAGTGCATCACAAGCACATTGCTGGGCACTGTAACACTTGCAGCTCAGAGTAAGAAATAGTAAGAAAGACCTCACCACCTGTCTGTGGCAAAATGAATCAGGTCAGCTCTGTCTCAGAAGGCTCTGGAGCTTCTACCAGGACTGGGCATTTCATCTGCTCCTTCTTACTGGTTGTTTATAGATTGCAAGGCTGCATCAGGTTTCTTGGCTCTCCATGTACTCAGTACTTTTAACATATCACAGAAAAATTTCTCATAGCACTGACAGTGTCATTCATTTTTTTTTCATTCACCAACTAAATATAATATTATCCACTGGATAAAAATGACTGACATTTCTCAAGTTGCCACCAGCAAAATTCTTGAATCCCCAAATACCTTAACATAATTAAGTTATCCTCATACAATTTCTTCAGAGATCATAGTAGTACCACTACTGGGTTTCCCAAGGAAACTCAATCTTTATACTCATGCTACAGATGTGTTAACTCACATCTTTTCCTCCTTTTGGATTTTTCAACTATACCAACCAATTTCAATTAAGTCTGACAGTAAAAATGCCTCAAAGACATTAAATCACCACGGGCTCTGTGGCAATCTTTGATGTCATGGCTCAGGGACAGTGGGTTTCACAGTGTCCCTGCAGCAGCAGGGCATCTGGAAGGGGAACAAGCCATGCAGCTGCTCCCGCTCTGGGACAGCACAGGCAGTGCCACAGCGCCCTGGGGTAAGATGTGAACTCAGTGCAGAGCTCCTGCCACTCCTGGAATGGCTTGTTCATGCATGAAAGCCTGTTTTCCAGAGACCCCAGTGACTCCCAGAAGAACAGACCATAGCTGCCTCCTGCTGCTGGCGTTGCCTCACTCTTTGTCTGGATACACAAGTGGGCCCCAGCAAGGAGCCCAGGCTGGTCTGCAGTGTCTTCTCAGGTGATTCACGTTGTGTCTGTGTAAAGGCCCACGATGTCTGAAGTCATACACAGGACTTGACAGTGTTTTCAGATTATTTGGGGAAAGAGAGAATGCATTATAATAATGTAATCAACTGGAAATATCTAGCAAATAGAGCTGGTTCATATTAGGTCTTTTATAAACTCCAAGTTTTTATAAGTTGTTCAGTTCATTTGTGATTTTTTTTTGTTGCTGTTGTTTTAAACAGATGCAGTAATGCCATGCCCAATGCATGTAGTTAAACAAGAACAGAGCTCTCTTAGGGTTTATGTATTGTTGAGAAATAGCCAGATTGTCTCAAAACAAGGTATCTCAATAGAACTGTTGTGCCACCAGCTATACTTGTGTGTATCTGCCTTGCCTAGATGTGGCAAACTGTTCTTGTATATGAAATTTATGTTATACATATAGACAGAAGTGTTTGTGTGTAAAGCAAGTGTGGATGCAAATCTCTGCATTCTACTATACATACCAAACAATATATTAAACAAAGATTTTTCCAATTAAAACCCCTCAAGAATCTCTTTTATAACATTTTTTTTTTTAGTCTTACTGCCTGTATCTGCTTTGATAGAACACCTGGAATAGAGCTGGCTTAGCTCTGTGATCCCCAGGCTGGACACTCAGAGTGTGGATGGGAGGGATGGCTCTGCCCCCTCCCATGCTTCATGTTGCTCTTGCCTCTTGTCTTTCTCAGAAAAGCATCTTTGCAGGGTAGGTAGGGCCGATGTGCCATCTGTTGGGGGGATGAGCATCCCCGAGCCACAGCCCTGCAATGCTCCCAGACAATGTAGGGAATGTACGGCTGGAATGTGGCTGCTTGCATTTGCATTTCACACATTCAGCTTTGCTTCACACATTCCCCTCTCTCAGACATGATAAAGGCAGGCAAGGCTCTATTTCTTGTCAGCATGGATGGATGGCACCCCTAGAAGAGTATGCATTTGAAGCAATATGTTCTGCATCACTGACGTAAGCCAAGATGCTGTTAAGGCCGGGCAGGTTTGTTTTCCTATTCAGTGCTAGTGAGAGGGGCACTCAGGGACTTGGTGTCCTTGAATTTAAAGAAGATTGAAATGTTGCATTGTTCAGAATGAAGGGGAAGAGGATGGGAGCAGAGTGATGCTGCAGCAGATGGTAAACACTTGATTGCAAGAGCTGAATAGGCTTGGCCTACATTTTGAATCTCACCATGGTCTCTTTTATTTCACTCATTTGTACCCCTGACTCTTCAGTCAGTCCCAGGTTTAATCCTGCTGCTTCTCACACATTTTTCTTCAGATCTGCAATGCTGACTGGGCATCTTGGCAGAAGAGCAGTACATGCCCAAGCATTTATGGATGAGGGATGCCAGGGTGGTCATGTACACAAGGTAATTACTCCCTGTCCAGGTTTAGTCCTTTTAAGATTGAAAGTTGTCCTCATGAGATTCACCCAGTCATCTCTACACCTTCATTTCATATTGTGTGGCAGGGTGGTCAGCATGCAGAAGTGTTTCTGAATTTCTAAAAGGAAAATTTCATCTGTAGCAAGCCCTGTCCTTTCCCCTGCCCTACCCACCAAGCAAATCCATCACTCTCTCTTCATTTCCCATTCCACCTGGGGAAGGCATCAATGTAGTGAATGCTAAGTACTGAACTCATTTGCAACTTGCCAGAGCCACTTCTGCTATTGTTTATTTTCTGCTTACCTTGGAATAGCTACAAACAGGGATTGAATGGAGGGGGGGCAGTAACATTTGCAGAGAAAGGCCACAGTGGTTCCCAGCATCATTCCTTTAAATATCCAGATTTTTTTCAAATCAGTCAGCGGAGACAAGGATGTGTAAAATTATAGTTAAAGCTAAGATGGGAAAAGAAAAATACTGGTGTTTTATATCTAGCTGATATTTGACAGGAATGACCAATTCTGATTCTATGCAAATCTTAGTTCCTTGCTGGAGGTGAAGGAAAGAAATAGAGACAAATTCGATGCAATGAATTTGTAATAGAAAAAAACCAACTTTTTGCGATATTCACAGGGCTTGTTATATTTTTCTCCTGCAAAAAAGTCTCTAGAACTTCAAATTATAGCTGGATTTACAGATGCTTTGAGGGACTTTTGAACCTTTGTCTCCTTGTCTCCTGTCTCCATTGCATGGATGATGAACAGTAGCAAACAATCGTGACTTACTCATCCTTTCACCCTTTATATACAAATCAAATATTTTTTGTCAATTTATTCAACACCTTACAGTTGATTCCCAAGGTAGATACATCCTTGATTCTGATCATCCTTTAGAATGACATCTTAAAAATATATAAACTAAGGTATGTTACTGTTTGATGCATACAAATGGATAAAACAGAGTATAGAGAATGATGTCTCCACTCTTTGAAAACAACAGCATTTGTCAAACTATTTCTAAATTTCAATCCACAAGTTCTGTAGGATGAGTTTACAGCTAAACTTTCATCACTAATTCCTACAAATATTTCCCTGGTAATCACTGCCCCAATCACCCTTGCCATTTGTTCGTGTTATATGCAGAATTTTGGAAAAATGAAAAGTAGCTCAGTATAGAAGTTAATACTTCAGCTGCTCTCTGATTTTCATTTCCTGTGTCATTCAGGGACTGAAGGCACCACAGTATTTGCATTTGGCAAAGCTGGAGAAACTCCAGGATAGGGGTGGTCCCTGTTGGTGCATTAAAGAACCAGTGGCTTCAGACAACAGGCAGCTGGGATTTGGTCTGTGGATGTGATTCCTGGCTGTGCTTACACCCCGGACATGTCTTGCTTATGGCTGTTTGGAGAGATGTTCAAGTCTGCACCAAAGTGTATGACAAAGAACAGGCCTGGAGGATGGACCCTTCAGTGTGTGAGTAGCTCCTTCCTCCCTGTAACATGCCCACCAAAATCAGAGATCACAGCCCACTATGGACATTTCCTTTTGTGCCCTTTAGTGTCACCTGCAACTTTGACCAGAGAGGGGAGGGCTTGAGGAAGGTATGAGACCCAGGTGGTACATGTGAGTCTGCCACTAATCAAACAGCTAGAGAGACAAAGGAGGGCTGATGGGCTGTACTTGGGACTGCTGCCTTTGGGACTAATCCTGGACAAAACATCCAAATGTGGGAAAAGGAGGGTAAGGGCTGTCCTGAGGAGACATCCAGTGAGGTGGCACTGGTGTGTGGCACAGTGTGAGTGACCACTGGCCCGCTCTGGGCATTAGTCTCATGGAACAGACTGCTCAGTTGCACTTCTTGGTGCTCTGGATTATATGTGTCCTTCCAGCTCCTGGTGCTGCAGTGGGTAACACCCTGCAGGGCATTAAATCTGACCCCCACTGCAGAGAGCATGTAAGAGCTGTGCAGAGCTCAGGGACCAGCAGCAGAGCAGGCTGGGGTTAGGGAGAGAGGGTTGAAGCACTTCTTCATAGGCAATGTTAGACATACCAAATCTGTGTCTTAAGGTCAGCCCTTGTCCCAAAGAGACAGGAACTTTCCCTCCTCCCCTGGCTCTGCAAGGCTCTGCCAAAGGCCTCAGGTTTGTTTCACTCTATGTGTTCATTACTACTTTTTAATGACTGAATTCTCACTCAACCATGAAATAATTTAGGGAAAAGTGCATTAGCAAGCAGACTTGCTAAGTTCATAATTAAGGTATTTTCAAATATTATGGGTGAAAATTAACTTAGTGTGCTGTCTGTGGGAACAGACAGAAGGCAGCAGGTTGTCTCGTGGAATATTTATGAAATACTTGCTGGTTTTGGCTGATGCCCTGGACAAATCCACAGCAATTGAGCACTGAGGGTGTTGGCTTTGGTGTAGTGGCGGCTGCAGCTGATGTCACTCACACAGTGCTGGTGATGACATCCCCTGAACTGATGGTTTTGTCTTTCCATCATTTTTCCCCTTAATTGTGTGTCTTTTAAGAGGAAAGAGGGTGTCTTTTTAAGAGGAAACCAGTGGCAGGTGTGTTAGAAGGTCCCTCAGCATCAACATGTAATGTTCTGTTCCTCTGCAGCCTAAACCTTGGGGCAGCTCACGTTCTCTGTTCCCTCTGTCAGGAAAACTGGGAGTGGGGCTGGTCAAGACATGGGTGAGGAGGAAGTTTTGGCAAGAAAAAAGGTGTTTTGGTGAAACTAAATTGTTTAACAGACAGGGCAGGCTTTTGATATATTTATCCATATAAAACCATGAAAAACTTAATATTATGTTCAGGCTTTTGTTTCAGAAAAGGAAACAAAAATTTAATTTCTGAATGCTTATTTAAAAATGACTTCTCAATTCAATATTGACTACTGTCATTTTAGGAATGGGAAATTAAACATTATAAAAGAAAACATTACTTTTTAAACATAGATATATAACGAACACAAACTTCCATCAGTAAACATGTCCTACATGTGACAGGCTGGCAGTGTGACAGGGTGGTTGAGCTGAGATTGACCCAAACTGAGCACAAGCTTTGAAATCATGGGAGAGAAGGGACAAGGCAGAGCAGCAATCCTGCTCCTGTGGTGGGTGGAAAGGTGGAGCTTCCCCTGCAGCTGCTCTGCTCGGGAGAGGCTGAGGAGTCCCAGCACTGATGGCATCTGCCCCCTTGGAGCTGTGGTGGACACTCCTCCAGCAGGATTTGCAGTGCCTGTATCAGGATGTGTGTGTGCATGTGGTGCATGGATACCCCAGCAGGGAGCTGGAAATCTCTCTGAAGGGGCTCTCTGGTGGCAGCAGTGTGGGACATTCCCTCCCACATCCCTGCTGCATCACTCTGTGGAAGCAGAGTGGGGAAGGCATTTGGGAGGTGTGTTTTAGGTGTATTTTTAAGGTGTCAGTGGGGCAGAGTTTTGCATCCTTCTCTCACATGAAGCTATGCTGCATGTAGCAGGCTTAACCTTAATCACAAAAGGCATCCACACTGAAGTGAAGATGCTGACAACCTGTCAGTGAGATGTGATGCCAGGATGTGAAAGTTAGGAATGGACATGATGTGCTAGGTGACTACAGGCACTCATCTGGTTGTGGCTCTGTCAGGCTGGCTTGTGGGGAGAGCAAGAATTAACAGCTAACATTGTTCTATGGCCAGTACATGTGGTAAATAAGATTACCTATAATGAGATTAGCCTTGGACAGACTGAACCACTGATGAGTTCATCTTGGTCTGAGGCAATCCTGAAGCAATTGTAGCACCAGAGAGGATCTAAGTGGTGCTGACTGTCCCAGCATGCCAGGGCCATGCCAGGAGGTGGTGGCTTCTCCTTCTTGGGTGGAAAGACAGCAGCTGCAGGGAAGGGATGGCTGTGAGTAATGCACCTCGCTGTAGGAATGTCATGCAGCTTGATGTAATGAGCTTCAAAGGATCATCTCTGGTGAAAACTGAGTGCAGTTACAGCTGGAAGTATTTGTGAGGTGCCATGAGTCCTGCCCAGCAGCAGGAGGTTTGTCAGCAATGCTCCCAGTGCTGAGTGGACAGAGTTGGGAGCTTTGGGTTCTGCCTGGGAACTGCAGGAGGCAGGGCAGGACGTGTGGAGCCCCTCCTTTGACCCAAGGGGGTCAGGCACTGACCAGCACTCTGGGGTGGTGGGCACCTGCTGTAGCCTGCAGCCCCTCAGGGAATGGATGTTAACAGGGGGCAGGGAAGGGAATTAATGCAATTAATTCAATAAATGTAGCTGGAACAAGGCACCTGACAGCATGTGCTTGTGCTGTCCTTGAACAAACAGATTTTGTCTGGGATGGATTAAATTAGTTATGAGTTACAGTAAAAATATACAGGGAATGGAAAAGAGCAGCCCAGTAGCAAAGTCATTGGCTTCAGAGGAATAGTCCTGCATTTCCACATCATTTTCTCAGTGTGTTGCATGCAGCTTCTCTAGGGTGGCCTCCCATAGAAAACAGCACCAAAAGACATAAACCTGAGAAGGGATTTAGGAGAGCAGGCCCAAACATCTCCAGGCTAGACCTGGGGTGCTCCCACTGAAGGCACAGCACCACTGGGGAGAGCTGGATAAGAGCTGGACATACAGCCAGGCTTGTATTTGCTGATGTTTTCTAATTCTGACATCCCACACACTCAAACCATCCATTAGATCTCTGTGGTCTTATGGTGGTGTAAATTAAATTAAAATCTGTCCATGTAGTGCTGTTGCAATGCAGAACTGATGTGATGGTGGTTTCCTGCCAGCTCAGTGTTATCCATCCAGTCTGTCCCACTGGGAATAGATCAAATGTCTCCCTTGGTCCAAGGTCTCTGCCACAGGAATACACGAGGCAACTGCAAATGGCAGATGATCACCATTTTAGCAGACACAATTTACATTCCTACCACTTGGACCCTTTATTTCTTTGGCCAAATCTCACTGTCATCCATCAACTTTTGATATTCAAAATCTAAATAAGTTCACTATTTTTTTATTCAATCAAATATGAAACGGTTGTTCTACTTTCAGTAATTAATCCTTTTTACACATTTAAATCATATTTTAACAGAAGAAAATATGACCTAGAAGTATTTGAAGCCAACCTAGTCTTTTTTTTTCCTGCTGCTTTTCACTAAATACAATGTCTGTAGTGCCAGACTAACATTATGCTGCTTAAACTTGATAAAGTACTGCATCAACAACAAAAGAGGGAACTACGACAGAGAAATGAACAGAAAGCAAAAAAATTCATAGTACATCAGGCAGGCCTTTCTTTTCCCTCTCACATTCTGCAGTGTGCAAAAGTACCCAATTTGAAGCACTGACTCAGAGCAAGCTGCTAGTGAGAGAGCAGGCAGGGAGGCAGACACAAAACTGCTCACAGACCAGATTAAGTGAGCTTATTGCCAGCCCTCCCCGCAGCACATCGGAGATTTAAGCAAGCTGTGTCCTCCAGGGCAGCTGAGGCCTGGCCAGGGTCACCCCCTGAGCCCCAGCATCACCCAGGGCCAGGTGCCCCCTCAGCTGTACCTGCCCTTGGCCCAGGGCTGGGTGGGCATCGTTTGCTTTGAAGGGTGCCAGAAATAGAGATGAACTACATGGTACAGTTCAGCTTATTAAATGGTCTCAGTGCAAATTGAGAGTGAGCATATGAAGAGGGAGATTGGTATTTGCTATATTTCTCTTTCTCAGAAACACTATTAGTGATCTCCCACTTCAGCACTTCACTTGTTGGTTAGTCCCCATTCTCCAAATGCCACTATGTCACAGAGGGAACATCAGCCCAGAAATAATTAGTATGGCAATTTGGCACTCACTCTTCAAATTACATCTAGCAGTTGCATGCAAAATTGTCTGTAGAAATCATCTGGCTCTTACCAAGAGTTAGTTTAATAATGGAGCTTGTTTTGTTACCGCCACTATTATGTTGAAGTCTGTGGTTAAGAATTGTTTTCCCCCTCTTGCTGATGGAAACATCTTCTAGCAAAAGCAAGAGAAATTAAGCCTTTTCTGCTGCTTTCTGCTTTGGTGGACTGAGAAGTCCTGACCCCATCTCTCTTCAAAATGTAAGTGCTTGCTGATCGTGGCTGTCTGAGGAGATACACCCAAATTCTGGATTTCACACACATTATAGACTATTGCAGCTCTTCCTCTTATCACTAATTAACTGTTGGTAGGTGCAGAGACAATAGTAAAACCTCCCACTTCTTATGTGACCTCTGAGCCTAAGGTGGGCTATGATTCTTCCTGGTACAGAGGAGGAAAGGCAGCAGGAGAAACTAAAAGACAGCACTCCAACCCCAGAGAGGAACCATCTTTTCATTGCAGAGAGATCCAACGCCCTCAACTTGAATTTTACTCATCTCCATCCTTCATGGATATTTTCAGGACACTTACGAGACAAATGCGGGGTATGTTTTTCTTTCTGCCAAAAAAATCCCCCATCTTGAACCTGAGAAAGCTTCTTCAGCAAAAGGGGGTTTTGCCCCAGCAGGTACAGTCTCCTGAAAATGTCCCAGTCCTGCATGTCAGCATCATCCCAGCAGCAGTATTTTGTCCAGCCTTCAACCAGATTACTAAGTGACTTAGCAATCAGCCTTTCCCATGACAGCAGGAGGTTCTGCAGCAGACCTTGCAGGTGGGATTTTAAGAGCAGGAATAATAGATAATGATGGGGCTATGTCAAAGGAAAATACAACATCCCTGTAATGCGGGCATTACAGGATTTCTGAACCTGCTTTCAAAATGGGTCCAAAGAATATCTCCAGCAGTGCAGGGCCTCTGGAAAAAGAAAACAGGCAGCCAGTGTACTAGATGGAGAACAGTAAACAAAAAGGAACGGGGTGGTTTGTGTGTGCATGTGTGCTTGTGCTCATGCCTCTTGGGCTTTGCACACTCCTAGGAGCTTTCAGAGGTCAGCAGGGTCTGCACATCAGCTGATTCTCTGCAGCTGGACACATGCACATCACTAGTGAATGCCAGGCAGTGCAGGGTGGCTTGGGCATCTTAGTCTGTGACTATGCCCTCGGTGACACAGAGGATATGTGTTTTTGAACATGTGGAAAAATGAAAAGCTTTCAATGCACACTCTGAATATGTCTTCACATGGCAGGGTCTTCAGCTGTGTGCTCTGTGGCAGCTCCTTGGATTTCATGTGTTTCTGTTTTCCCGTGGATTGAAAGCAATTGAGCCTGATATCACAGCAGCTGCGTGGCCAAGGAGCTGGGTGGGGAGGGACAGAGGAAGGTGTGATTTTCACTGTCCATTTATTCCTTGGTGTTAGTGCTTGCTTGAATTACAGTGCAATTAACCAAACACCTGATGCTTATGCATTAGGGCACCTGATGGTGTTTGTAATGGCACTAAGTTATGAGCACTCACGGAATGGGGTGTCGTTCCAATTGTCATACTTTTCTTCTGGCAATCTTTAAGTCCCATTGGATTAGTAGCTCCTATAATGATTATGACTGTCAAATTAAGCCATCTGTAAACACTAAAACTTGCAAGCTCTTACCAAATTCACAGCACTCATGTGTGGGAAATAAGTTCTGCATCTTTTCTGCTGGCTGTCACGAAAATTCTTAAATGGTTGGCACGTGCCTTGGTCCCTTCCTCCCAGAGCATCCTCTCCCTGTGCTGTCCCAGCCAGTGTGTCCACCCTGCTGCTGTGGGGGAGGTAGCAGGCAAGGGGCTCCTGCCCTGCCACACATGGCTGGGGTATGCTCTGCCTGCAGGGTGTCAAGAGGCTACTCTGAGTGGCGGTGCCTAATTCGTGGCTCTAAGCAAGTCACAAACGAGTCACAGCCCTCCCAGCAGTGAGTCAGCCCCTTGGCAACACACGTATTTAACAACTCAAGCACGAAGGAGTGACTTGTGCCTTAAAGCAGGCTGAATTCCACAGCAGAAACCGAACAGGAACCAAGGGCTGGGCTCACTGGGTGCTGTTCATCCTTTCTCCTTGTGGCAACCGTAGCAGATGCTCAGAGTGCTGACCCCAAGCAAATCTCCCTGTAGCTGTCTGCAGCCCTTGGCCGTGTCCTTAGTGCCCTGCAGCAGTGACCAACCCCCCTGCCCATCTCCAGTGCCAGCTCACCTTCACCCAGACAGGGCTCCTGCCTCTCAGCTTGGCCTGTTGGTAAGCACGGTGTGTATCTAATTATGCAAACCAAAGGTGCAGTGCAATAACACCTGGTGTGTTGCTCACACCACACCAGCAATGTTAAATGCCCCCAGGCTGCTCTTCAAGTGCAAGAACAGGCCAGGACAGAACTACTGAGGAGAGAAGGGAGAAACCCAGCCTCACAGATGGGCTGTTGGAGCTTCCCTGGTTTTGGCCAGGTCTAAAGGATCAACTGGCTGATGCCATGGGCTTCCCTGCGCGAAAGCTGGGTCAGAGAGATCTCAGATGTGTCATAAGAACTTTAACTGGTGAGACTTTTGCTTGCTGTTGTCACCATGGCATTGCCATGGCTGGCTGAGCAGCTCAGGGATGGGGGCTTGGCTTGAAAGAAGCAGAGCTTGGGCCAGTGGTGTTGGCTGCTTGTCAAGGGTTAGCAGAACAGAGGGAGTCATTGAGATATCCTGCCCTGAGACAGCTCAGGGCTTTGAAAATGCTTTAGGTGACCTTAATTTTGATATGGGGTGTGCAGTAATGAGCAAGTAGTGTGATGAATGCATAAAGCTGACAGAAGGCACTGGCATCTGTAAAGAAATAGGATGTGCAAGGTCAGGAGAGGTGTGCAGGGTGAAGCAATGTTTCAGAGGCAGTGAGCATGCCAGGCTGACTCATGAGCTGAACTGTGCAATAATCACAGGTAATTATTGCACACCAGCCAGGAGAAGGATTTGCATACACACCGTGCTGGACCACAGGGCCCATTTGGGCTCTGGCATGCTCTGCTCACAGCTCAGAGCAGACAGGCAGAGAGATGAGGAGCCATTTCCAAACAGAGCCAATATTCTGTTTGTCTCTCCATTCAGCTTCCAGATGTGACATTGAGCCATGATGTGCAAGAGTGAGGAGACAGGGAGCTACTGTCTTCAGAGCAGTGAAGAGCAGATGAATGCCTGTATCCACACCCTCAAACACATCTGCACTACAGGAATGTGCTTCTGAATTGATAGTGAGGAATTCACTTGTAAGCCAGTATTTTTCACTGAAATGAAAACAATGGAAATACTGAAAAATAATGAAGTCCTGTTGGACAGGACCTCTCAGGCAGCACAGGCTGTGGCTTATCAGCTAACGGGCAAGGTATCACACCTACCTGGGTCTCCTGTAACAGAGAAATCCCAAGAGATTCCCATCATCCCAGGGGACAGGTTTTGAGGCTGTGTCCCTGCAGTAGGAAAATAACCATAGTACCTGCACTCTGGTGCAATTAGGGCCCGTGTGTGGTTTGGCTTTAATGTCACCTTCCTCTTCCTTGACCTTGCCCAGATAGGTGGCTGGGCTGGTGCTGATGGCAGCGAGGGTGTGTGTCAGTGTGTAAAGACACAGCACAGACGAGTTCTACCCCAAAGCAGCTCTCTGCATGCAGAAAAGAGCACAGATTTCCTGTGTGCCTGTGAACAGACTCCTTGAAAGCAGAGCAGATGTACAAGTCTTGTGGTTGAACACCAGGTAAATGTTCTCATGCCCTGGGTAGGGGCTGCTGGAACCCCCTGCCTGCCATTCCTCATCCCCCACAGCACAGCTGCCAAAACCCAGCACTTACAGACAGATCCTGCTATGGATCTTAGGGGTGCATCCATCAGTACCTCTAACACCATTTCTCTCCCCAGATAGGCTTTAAGATATATGTGCTGCAGACACATTCCTTTGGAGATAGCTTTGGAGGTAACCAGCCTTTTATCAGTGTCTCACATGACATGCTTGGAAAAAGAAAGCAATAATTAGCATCTGTCTAGACTTATATAGGAAATGTGCATTATATAAAGCATATATATATATATATATATATATACATGCTCACAATGTATTGCAGACAAGTACATATAGAGGACTGTTTGTATGCCTAAGATTTCTTGCAGCAAAATACCATTTTAGATTAAATAATATGGAACTACAGTCTTTTGGCTATAATATAGATATTTCCAATCTATTTTTAGCTTTATCTGGTTAATTCGGACGCTCTTGGGTAGCAGTAATACTTTCTTTTCTCACTATGCTGATTTTATTCTGGTACCCAGAGTCTCTCTGGCAATGGCTCTGCCTCCCAGTCCATGTTTACCATTGGAAAGCTGGAATAGGCTGTGATTGCTATCACAGCAGCCGAGTGCCTGCTGCTATGCAAGTGGGACAAAAAGAAATGCTACCTAGTCACGGGTACTGTGGGGATATGACCAATGAGAATGATTCACTTTTAAGACCTTAAATCCGTATTATGGGTAACTGGGATGAAGCCAGGCATCCAAGAAAAACAAATCTCCTCTCTCCCCCCGAGTCCCGTGGCTGGGTGGCGGCTTCGCTGCCGTGGCCCGGGGCTCATCGCCCTGGGACGTGGCACTCGGGAGCGATGTGACACCAGAGGTGACAGAACATTTGGGCTGCAGCGCAGCACCCCCATCCGCAGGCTGTCAGGAGCAGGGGTACGGGTTGGAGGAGCTCCTGCTGGGGGTGCGAGCGGGCTGTGGGGACACGATGGGCTTTTATTCCCGAGGATATGCGAGCCCTCGGTGAGCCGGCGGCAGCGCCGCCCGTCCCGCTGCGGGGTGGCCATGTCCTCTTCCCCTGCCCTCTTCCCCCTGCCCTCCCGTTCCTTCTCAGAGACCCTGAGAGGCCGGGTTGCTGCCGCAGCCGCCCCCGGCAGCCGCAGGTGCGGCTGGAAGCAACAAATCTGGGCCGTGTTTTGTCTCCCGCGTGCCGTTCGCAGAGCACCGAACAGCCCTCGGGCGCTCGCTGCGTGTCGGCTCGGGAGTCCCCGCTGCGCTAGGGGTGAAATAACACCCGCTTCGGCACAGACACAGCTCTCTTCAAGCGTACAAAACCCTCAGAACAGCCCTCGGCAGAGAGGGAAGCGCGGTTTTAACCTTTCTGCTGCAGCCCGCGCAGGAAGGCGAGCAGGCGGCAGGACGCGCGGTGCCCGGCTCTGCAGCCCGCCGGCGCTTCCTCAGCCGCACGAGGCTCGCACACAGCTTTCGCACCGCCATGGGAACAGGGACAGGAACGCCAGGCCAGGCTTCTGGTTGGTTTGAAAAACACAGTTTTTTTTGAAATACATTTTTCCTCATGGTTGGACAAGAGGAATTTCAGTGATTTGCAACTAAGGGTATCCCCCAAATCACTCCATCCTATCTGTTGAATGTATAAAGTACCCAAATGCCATTTTTAATGCATGCCAAGTTCTAGTAAAGGATAGATTTTTTTTTTTTTAGGGAAAAAAAGGTAACATATATTAATTATTTTACCAGTATTAACCTCTGTGTGGGGATAAAATTGTTGGATGCAAGGTTTTTGAATCCATAAGCTCTCTGCTAACCATTACATGATATGATGTTCTGGCTAAACTTACACCAGATGACAAGCTGCCCAAAACCAAATGATGCAAAGGCTAAACATCACCATAACATTTAGTAGTCCAAACTCTTAGCCTACAGCATCACAATATGTAATGGCAAAATGAACTCAGTCCTGTATTACCTCTAGACAGCTCAGAGGATGCCTTCCATACACAAGGAGAAACAAAGGCGTGAGGAGAATATGGCACCAGCACAACTGCAACATGCACAGAGCCTCTGTGCTTAGGCTTTTGTGTCCACTGTAGGTCTTTCACCTTGCCAGCTACAGAACTTTCTCCCTCTGGGTCTTTGGGCATTTCCTAGACAATAAATTGCCTAGGGAAGAAGCACTTAAAATTTAATTCAGGTAGGGAAGGCAGCACACATGAATGATACAGGCTCTACTAGCCCTTGTAGACTATATGATTTATACATTCTCTCAAACAGCAGTGAATGAACAATATTATAGCAGGCAATATGCTATTGTGCTGTTACTTCTATGCCTTGTCTTTTTAATGAAGGAGTTTATACCTTCAAAGTTAATTAACTCATTTCTCAAAATCATTTACACATCTGCTCTGTTTCCAGTAAAACTTCAGCTTCTTAACTTCTGAGTTATATTAAAAAAACCAAAACCAAACCTGTCTTTGTATAAGGCATGCTACTTCATTTGTAATGACTTCAGATGTGAAATTGCTAATAATGAGAGATTTAATGGGCTGAATTTGGTCTGTCATTTTGCACTGGTAGCTGCTGGAAGGACAGTCAGATAAACAGTGGCCAAGAACCTCTGCTGTACTCAGTGTCCCACCACTGCTGCAAAGCAGGCCCAGTCTTGGGGGGTCACTGGCATGCACCAGGGCCTTTTCTGTCACTGTCAGACAGCAGATTGGAGCTCAGGGTGTCTCCAGTTCTGGCTATACCTACCTGCTGCCATAGCCCCCACGGCTACCTGGCACCAGTGTGTTATGAAGAGCTTTTCCAGCTGCCTGTGGGGCCTGTTTTGGTCACTGCTGGCCAAACCCCTGGCTGCCAAGGGCAGCACTGGGTGTTGTGGGGTCTCAGCCAAGCCCCACTTCATCCCAGGCCTCTGCAGAGATGTGGAGTAAGTGTAAGGACAGCACAGGGAATGGCAGCACTTGAGAAGAGCAATGCAGGCAGGGCTGTCACTGCCCCTGCTGTGCCACACACAGGGAGCAATCCTGCTTCCCTCTCCTGATGGGCAGACATATTATTTTAATTAAACTATTATTTCAATAACTGCTATGGTGTGTGGGCATGGCTTGGGGAAGCATTAAACCCAAGGTAAACAAAGAATGTAGCACTCCATCTGCTTTTAGCAGCACAGTTCAGCAACACGGCTGTTTGGGCAGCACACAGAGCTGAGTACTGTTAGTATTTACTGTAGAACACCTCATGCCAAATTTAGCCCACAAGCTGATCACAGGCAAGAGGTTTCATTATTTCAAGTGATTTATTCCTTTCTGATGCGAAGAACACCTCTTCTCTGCACCAAATGCTGCTTGTGAAGTCTGCTTTTCCACTTAAGGGATGCTAAGCAGAAGCTAACCAATGAAATGAAGGTAAATTTAATTACAAAAAACATAACATTCTTCAAAACCAACAGCTCGCTCCCTCTCCAACAAGGAAAAATACAAATAGAAACCCTTTGGCAATGCTGAGGAAATATCTGGGGCTGAGGTGAAAGGGGCACAGCTTGACAAGCATGCTGAAAGCTGAATGTGGATTACCTGTAAGTGCAAAAATGAAAAAATGTGTTTTATTCTATTATATTAATGAAACGGTTAATTTGGTTGCTGTAGCAACAAGGAACAGCCATGCTAAAAAGCTAAAGGGCCATACACAATGCCAGATACAAGGTCTCTCTAATTCTAAAGCTGATTTCCTTAGCCACAGTAGAAGTGATGTGTACTTTCAGTATCATCAGCTTCTGCATCAAATCCTCAAGCTAATCCAATAAATAGGCTAGTAGCATAAAATAGCATATGTGTTGGTACCTCATAAAACTTATGGAGGGGGTTTGCACAGTTATGCAAAAGGATCCTCAGAGTGCAGTGTGGGATGCTTTAGAGAGTGCCCTGTGTGTGAGGGTGAACCAGCCAATGGGTTACAGCGGGCAGCACCTCCAGTCAGTGAGCAGGTGCCTGCAGCACCAGCCCAGTGCTGAAAGCTATTTCACCTTATGGAAAATAGACTTTGTATTCTTTTTGTCTGCATTCCTTGTGATCTTGATTAAAAATAGTAATTCCATAAGGTTTCAGTGAGGAATCCTGCAGTGCTTGCTTTTGTTTAACATGGAAGTCCTGGGCAGTGTGACCCACGGTCAACAGCCAGAGGATGGGCTATAATTACTGAAGCCTATGCAAAGTAAAGGAAAGAGGAGTGCCCACTCTGCCCTTCAGAGGAGCCTGGAGCAGCCCCTGCACAACCAGGGCTCTCTGGGAAAGGAGCTGCTGGGGAGGGTCATGGTGCTGCCCAGCCCCAGTGCTTTCCTCAGGCTGGAGCCCTTCACCAAGCACAGGGCCACTTCCACTCCTCTGGCTCCCTTTTATTACAGTGAGATTTATCACATACCCTGCCTGTGACAAATAAAAGTCAATATAGCACACTCACAGGAGAAACAGAATTCACTGGCTCCCCTTGTTGAACTCCGACTTACTGAATTTGGCCTCGTACACCTGCACAAGCAACATGGGTGACTTTTATCTTCAGGCCACCTGATTTGCATGACAGTGGCAGTTATGCTCCTGAGAAACATAATTTCTCAACAATTGAATATAAAGCTTTCAGTGCTGAGGCCTAAACCTGTCTGCAACAGGCAGAAGTAAAAGCTGTGATGACAAGCAGTCTCTGGACTAAACAGGTGAGAATAATGTCCTTTAGGATGATAATTAGCTCCAGTCAGTGGCATGTGATTCTAATCAGCAATTGTGAGTGTGAGCCGGGACAGGGGGCATTTGATACTGCTTGTCTCTTGCTGAAATGCAATAAAAGAGAGCTCACCACTGGAGGCAGAAACAGAGGAGCACCGTTAACTTCATCTTTGTGCTGAAGTAAAATGTTTGGTCTTACAAAAAGACAAGGCAGATCAATGGTTGCCACTCTTTTAGTCAACTCGTATGAAAATAATTTTTCAAGATTCTCCTGAACCTTACACAGTGCCTCAAAACCAGATGAGAAACAACTTTAAACTATTTGCTGCACTTAAGGATGCTCCACGTCCACCTCTAGAAGGTGATGGTGTAGTGTCCCTGCCATGAGGTGCAAAGGCAGCTCCCTGCAGGGCACGAGAGTCCTCCTGCTCCTATTGCACTGCAGTGCTGAGGGCACGTGGGAGGGTTGGTATTTCTACAGCACCACAAGAAACCCCAGCTGTTCAGAGGTTTGTTAGCATTTGCCAAGGGACAGATCAACTGAAGGGCTACAGCTGCTGAGCCACAGCAGAAAGGACTTTGTTCTGCTCAGGGCTGAGTCTAGGCTGATTCCCAGTCCCAGCATCCAGGTAGGTGTGTCATGGTAAAGCTTTATAACTTGCAATCCTTTTACAGAAAAGGAACAATTGCATTTCCTTGTGGTAACTTTAGTGTGCTTAAGCTAGAAAAGGGGAGAGTGCCCATCTGTGTTTACTGTTAAAATTTAGATTGTTTAGGGCTGTCTTTGTGCAGAGGTGGTAAGTGTCCACTTGCCAAGTTGACCTCCAACTTCACTGCTTGATAGCAAGGAGAAGATCTGCTCCCACATCACAAAAATCATGATAGGTAGATTCAGACCTCCAAGAAAGAAGGGATAAAAACAGGATCTCTACTCCTGAGTAAGGCCAGCATGGACATCTGCACAAGACCCAGGCGACTAACCTGAGGAAGAGTTACTAAAAATTGATCTCCCAGAGTAACAACTGGAAAGATTAGTTTCTCAGAAAAGAAAGGAAATGGCAACAGCAAAAACAAAGCAACCCAGATGGCCCATAAGCAGACTAATTATGTGAAAGACCCAGAAGCAACTCTGAAGTTACTAATCCAGCTGCTGAGAGTGTCTGCCAGGTTGCCAGATGTTGCCAATGAAAACCTATCTTCCACAGTTCATCAAAGAAGTGGAGCTGCCTGGTGAAGTGAAACCTCTGCCAATAACATGAATATTTTATCTAAAAAATATTTTCTACAAGGAAACGTTAAAAAATATAAAATTTTAACATGTCCAACCCCATGTTACAGTAGATAAAATAATGAAACATACATACAGAATGCACTGGCATGATCTTATTGATAGGAAATATCTGTGCTTAACATTTTATTTCTAAGGCTATAGTCTTGGATTGTGTTAAACAAAGTGGTTTTGTAAGGCATGAGGTTGATGGCACTCAGCTGGGGTTTGGATAATTTGCCTTGAATCTAGCAGTTGCTTTGCCACCTTGAGATAAAAGGCTTAAAGACAGCAGAGCTGGAGGAGCCAGAGGTGACAGTAGCAGGCACTGGAAGGTGGGGAGGCTGCAGAAATGACACTAAGCCACTCTGTGGCTGCCAAGTCACCTCTCCCAGAGCTCTGTGTCCCCCAGGACACAACAATGAGGAGCAGCAGTTTTAGATGGGTAACTTACGTTTTGCTCCTGCCAAATTTTATGAGTTGAGCAAATGGATGGCTGCTAAAAAGGCTTCCTCTAGCAATTGGTAAAGTATCTGAGTAAGGAGCACTTCAACACTGGAGACACAGGCTGCCCAACAGATTCATGCAAAGACTAGTTTTAATTTTGCTATGAGATCAAATTAATATTCTATTTTTAATCAGGAAATTATGTACTTTAAAAATCCTGTGTGATTTTTCAAATGTGTCTATTAATGTTGCCAATCCAGTGCCTTGGAAATATTATGTCAGCTCATCCTAGAGGCCAAAACCCAAACTGCCTGTATAGTCTGTTAGCAAGGCAAAACATCTCTTTTTTCCAATGAACATGTATGGGTGCATTGGGATTCACACAAGCATATTTGGCAGCTTTTTCAAGTAATTCTTGGCCTGCAGAGCATCCACTAAACATGGGGAGCCTTTTCTGTTCCGGAATATGATATGAATAAGAATGTGCTACTGGAGGATGAGCTATGGCACTTCTGTCATAATTTAATTTGTCAAATATAGTTTACAGTATTTTATAATAATAATCAATAGCACAACACGTCTAAAAACTGCAAGGGCTAGGGTTGGATGATGTCAACCATCATGTCTTTAATAATACATAATTCCTTAAATGTGCAACTAAATCACTGAAATATATGAGCTTAATTTGGAACTTTTTACACTTTGAAAATTTGTATCTCTTTTTTAATAACTGGCTACAGAATTTGCAGACTAGACCAGATTTTTCTAATTTGTTTCCTTGTCTCTTAAATGCACTAAATGGGATGGATTCCCAAAGACCAATGTGAAAAACATATAAACCCCAGGTATATGTCCTTTGTGTCTCTCTCCCCTGCCTGTTTACCCCTCACCAAACCCTGATGACTTAAGACATTTCTGCAGGAGACCTAAATGCAGCTATTCCTCTGAGTTCCTGCAGCACACAGATTTATCGCCGACTGTCAGAGTTAGAAACAAATGCATTTGGGAATGCATTTCCTGAAACTGTTAACAGACTTGACAGAACAAGAGTGGGGGAGAGGGTGGGTAGTAAGAAGCCTCTATAACATAGCCCATTATTCCTTTTTCAGTAAACAAATTATAGTCTTGATTACAGTCTTGATTCACAAAGAATGCCTTTACCTCTCCAAAGATTACTCTATAGGCACTGCGGAAAACTGAATATCCTGTGACTACTCAATATCCTTGGAAAAGCTCTAATTTTGCTGCTACACTTATCAGGTTCTCGTGCTTAGATACTTAAATTAGGTCTCTTGGCATTGTCCTGTATTTAGAAGAAGCCACACTAGCAGATGTGATGCTCCCAGGTCTGGGCATGCAGGAAGGGAAGGCCAGGGCAGGCTGGCCCTGCAGGTGACACAGCACCTCTCCCCCGCAGGGCTCGTGGCAGGCAGGATGCAGAAAGAGGCACATGCTAACAGCCCTGCAGAAGACAGCTGCTTTTCCTTGCATCTGCTGTCTGGGAACACAAAATGCTCCTTTCAGACAATCTGATTTTGATGTCTTTTTCTACCCCACTCAAAGGCACGCTGCTTGTTCAACAGCTCCTCGGCAGAGGGACAAGCAGTGCATGCAGAGACTCTCCAAACTTTGTCACAGACGTTCACAAAACAGCTTGTTCTTCCTGTGAGCCCACAGCAGCTCATGATAGATAAGAAACTACTGCAAGACTAGGAGCTTTAAAGAAGCTGCAAGCAAATATCTTCTAAGCAGTATGACTATCTGTTCCAGTTTCATCCGAGTCTGAAAAATCCACAATGATAAACAGGAAAATTAAAATATGAAGAGAAAGCTATTAGTGGAGACACTGGGCTTCAGCCTGCCCAAGCAAGCCCAAAGCACCAGCAAAACAGTGTCGATGGAGCAAGGACACTAAATGGAATGACATTTGAAAATGTTCAAATTTACAAATGTGTGCACCCTGTGTATATGAGAAAGGAAGGGAAGTCACAGGCAGACAAAGAGGTGCCAGAGAGGGGCAAAGAGCACGATACATTTTGCACTGTAGGCAATCAATGGAATAATGTACATGTGAATTAATTCATTAATGGTTCCTGGAGTGAGTCTTAAGCGATCACGAAACACCAACTGACAAGGCTGTATTTAAAAAAATTTGTTTAGTAAATGCAAAAAGAAAAATCACAAACAAACCCAAGTTGGTTTCAACATTTATTTATAATTCAGTACACAATTCATAAATCAAGAAACAAAAGCCAGGGTATGTTTTTAATCATAGCTTTTGCTGCTCAGAATATATAGTATAAGAAATTGAACTGATAGATCATTTATTATTGTTATGAAACTAAAGGCTTTATATTCTTAAGTGGAGTAAAGCAGACAGCAATATGTTCATATTAGAAAGTTCCTACTGTGAGTGAAAAATGGATTAAAACTGAGATATTGTTTAGTAAGACAGATGAATCTGTATTTATTTTTGGCTGTGAAACTACTAGAACTACACACAGTCACTAAGTATGAAGAACCAGCACTGGGGGAAATCACTTTGCCAGTTTGCCCTGTGTGTCTGTGTTTGGCAAACGCAGCCTGCAGGGTGTGCAGGCCATTTGCACGCAATCAGATCTCTGACCTGAAACGTGTACATTCTGGAACATTAATTGGCACGATTAAAAAGTTATTTAGAGGATGAGCTTGGAGCAAAAAATGTTGTTGCTTCACAGAATCCTGAAACGCAACCTGTAGTTCCTAATAAGGCACTTGAACTGCTTGCAGAGAGATGTTACAAGTGTTCACTGAGGGGGGAAAGTAATGATCAAACCACCCCTGCAACACACAGATCTGAAGAGTCCAGCATGTGTCAGTGCAAAGCAAATTTATTCTATGAAGTGACTAGTGTGAAAAAGAATTAGAAAGGATTATAAAAATACACTACCATATGTTGTAGTAGTTGAAAGTGATTAATCCAGTTCTTAAATCCTATTTTAAACTCTCTTTCATTTTTGTCTATAGAAAAATAGAAGCCACATCGCTTTGTTTGAATGCTATGTAGTTAATTACATCTTCTAAGAAACTCTTTTAAAACTAAATGTAATGTTTAATTACAAAATGCTCTCCTTGAAAACAGTTAGCTTGTACATTGATTTGCAGTTCATTAAAAATGCTTTCTTAATTATATTTTCAGCCAGAAAATACGCAGAGATTAAAGAGTCTATAGAGAAGTTTTGAAATCACAGCATGGATTGTGACAAGAAAGTTGCACTTCAAATGGTGGACCACTGACAGCCACGACCACCTTTCTGTAATTTCCAAACTTAATTGTCGCAAAAGTAGTAATTAGAAAGCAGCGCTCACTGTACCAGCTCTCAGCATTACGCTTTTCCACGGGAGCAGATTTGCGAGGACTAATTAGAAAGCAAATCAATGGCATCAAAGGAGCGGGAAGCTGCCGCGGGCCGCCGGGCCGGGCAGCTCAGCGGGCGGGGCTCACGGCCAAGGGCAGCCCGCGGCGGGGCTCGTAGGGGGTTGTCCTGGAAACCATGCGGATGCAGTCGATAACGGGGCACACGCTGAGGCACAGGGTGCAGCCCGTACAGCTGTCAGTGACCGTGGGCAGGTGGGTTTCGGGATCAAACTGGATGGCCTGCGACCGGGAATAAACATTATTGACGGCACGCAAAGGAAAGGTCAGATCTGCTCCCTCCCGTCCTGGTGCCCGCATTTCCCGCACTGAGGCACTTGGGGACATCTCGGGGTGGTTCTACAGCAACTGTGCCACTGGCAGGGAGGGAAACAGCCCCCTCTCCTGACACCGAGAAATTAGAGAGGGGCGACAAACTGCACCCCGGCAAACGCTCACGGGCCACAAGGGCTGCTTACAAAAGGAGGAGCTTGCTCCATGATATTTAAACTCCCAGAGGGTATTTCCCCTTCGTGTGAAGGAAATATTTCCTAGGATATCAATGTGCTGGGGTTATTGGCTTAGAGGAGACACCGGATCACACGTGTCAGGCTTCAGCACAACGCCCATCACAAGGCATTCTTTTGACTTTTACTTCCAGCACAGCATAAATAATCTAATTTAATAAAGAGTAGTACAGAAAAGCAGAGCTCTTTGTTCCTCATGTGATTACTTTCCTTTGCAAATCTTTGAAAGGAATATCAGAGTTTGGGGCAGGCAGAGCTTGCTTTAGTTCTCACATTCCATGCAGCAAATCCTCATTCCCAGTTAGGGTTATAAGTGTGTTTGAATGTGAAATAACAATTTCACAATGATATAAGCTCCTGGTTATAATGGAAATGGCAACTAAAGGCAAAACCAAAAGCATCACGCAGCTGCAAAAGTGCCAACATCTAAGAAGCAGGACTAGAAAAGTAAATAATTTTAAAAAGCCCCCAAACCTCTGAATATCTACTTTGAAGAGTTTAGGAGGGAAAATCAGGCCTGAAAGTTGAATTCTGGCAAACAAGCAGTGCCTTAGCAAATCCCCCAGACCACTGTCAGCACCTGGGGGA
This sequence comes from Rhipidura dahli, assembly GCA_013399225.1. NCBI lineage: Eukaryota > Metazoa > Chordata > Aves > Passeriformes > Rhipiduridae > Rhipidura > Rhipidura dahli. The sequence goes on from VXAC01006032.1 coordinate 213,354, forward strand.
GGCAGGGAGCTGATGGGAAGTACTGGTGCTGCTGCAGGTTGGCTCCAAAGGCAGATTTGAGACATTTGGGGTTTCAGCACTAGGAAAGCACTGAAGTTGCTGTAGCAACCAGCAAGGGCATGAAGTCTGAAGTAACTGCCCTGGATCTCTGAGTTTTACTTTAGCTAGAGCACAAAGAGACCTCTGGCTCGTGAGTATTTAAGGAGGACTCCTTTCTTTCTCCCTAACAACAATGCACATCTTGAAAGGGAGTTCAAAGAGGGAGAGGAAGTCAGGACTACAGTGCTGACTTTAAATTAAGGAAAGCTTTTCTGTTGGAGTCATACAAGGTGACAGCTGTGTAGAGCAGCATGGATATTTCTGAAACAAAGGGAAGCATACAGCAGATGCTGTTTTGAAGGTGAGGGGGGTTGTTGTTGATTTATTTGCAATTAAGAATTCCTTTGCAATTCTGTTCAATTAATTTCTTTTCATTTTCCTTAATTAAATAAGGAAAAAGCATCTTTCTTTTGTGCTTAGAAAACCTTCTGAGGGTCTAAACTTTGGTTCTTTTGATGCTGATTTTTTTTTTCCCAGTTATAGAAAATAAAATTTATTAAACCTAAACGCAATCTTTCGCTCTCTAAGGGTTATATGGAAAATATAATATTCCTGAGAATTCTGATGGAAGGGGAAGAGGTGAAGATTGCAATGTCAAGAAGAAATTTAGAAAGTTAAAAGGCTACTGTAGTAATCTATTTTGGTATAAATGCAGCATTAATTTTCTTTTATCAGTGGAAAAAACCTTTTCTCTGACATACTCGTTTCAATTGTAGTTGATTTTCACTTCTTTCTGTGACTTTATGTAGTTCAAGTCATCAGACCTATTATTGATTAGACTGAATTAAAGAGGAACAGAAACTGATGGTGTCCAGAGGAGACCTGGTGCTCAGTTAAAGTATTTGTTTTTCACAAGCTCTTCTCAGACTAAGATGCATGTAAAAATTCATGTAGAAATTATTGCTTGCTGCATATTGGATTCTGTGAAAGTTATGCTAGACCATATTTTGGTTTTCTAAAAAAAGATGAGCCCTCTTGTACTGCCTTTTTTAGTGCAGACCAGTCCATCAGCTCCAGTGGGCATGGCATGAAATGGCCCCTAGGCGTGCTGATGTATTTCATAAAACTTGTGACCACATTGAGCAATCAGAAAAATACTTTGCTGCAAACAGGAGACTCAGCTCAAAATTGAGCCGTTTTCTGGTCACAATGATTTCTGAAAACTTCAACCTGCTGCTCTAAACCCTGGCAGTTATCCTGGAGAAAGGATTTGTAACTCAATCAAGATCAAAACAAAGCCCCATCTGCCTGAAACCTGAATTAGTCTGGTTACTCTGACAGAACAAGAACTGGGTTTCTTAAAATGCATTTGGCAGTAAGACCACCCCTTGTATCCCTTCATCCCCTTGGGGGGAAGGGATGTGTTCTTCCCTTTCTCCCTCATGTGCTTGAAAACCATCAAGAACTACATTTACTGCCATTCAACTTGGGGCTCTTTCATTTTCTTCCTCTTAAAAAGAACCCCACCTGCAGTCAGGGCCCTGTGACAGTGACGTGGTCTGTGCAGCCCCCAGGACCAGCCGTGTTCCAGCATGGTTTGTGAGCCAGAGCCTGGGAGCATGATGGGCTTGGAATTCAACATTTTAGGCATCTGTTTTTGCCACCTGCTTGTTAACAGAAGGTGAATTCTTTCTTCCCAGCAGCAGAAAGATAGCTCATCGTGCCTTCCTGCTAATTACAGCTGTGCTCTTACCTGGTAGCCAGAATCATTGCAGGTCATGTAGCATTTGCCACAGTTGATACACATTTCCTCGTCAATCAGAGCCACAACTTGCTCTATGTTGCACAGATCACCATATGTTCCAATGTACTGCAGTGCTTTTCCAATTACATCCTAGGGGGGAAAAAAAGTTATTGACTCATTTATAAAACACCTGGGCAGTCTCCATCACTGCACTGGAGTGCTCCCTAGTACTTCAACATGGCAGATCTGGCCATGCATTTGGATGATGTTTAGGATTTTTCTTATAAATTTCCAGGAGGCTGACCTTCATATCCCCTGTAAAATACAAAGAATCTTCCTTCCACACAGGCTCATTTTGAATGTAGGCGGTACTAGAAGTATACATTGTGTACAAACACGTTCTGCAAATAAGTTACACATTTAGTACTCGATTTTGCATGTGCTGTTGTTTTGCCATGATTGGGTGAAACTTCAAGGAACAAAATGGAATGCAAAACAGGAATGACAATCAGATCATCATTGGTCATTTCTCACTAGCACAGATTTAAGAACTCACAGCAAGGAAAGAAAAAAGCTGAGAGAGAACAATAACAGCTCTTCTCTCTTTAGCAAGGTGCACAAATGACATGATCATCAGTTTATTGAAAATACTGTACTGGAGTAAGCTCTGGGTCTAATCTTGCAAGACCTGTTAACTTCACAGGGAGGAACTTGTGGCATCAACCTTACACACATCAGTGCTGCAAAAGGTGTGCAAAGGCAGTGCAGCACATGGGTACGTACCACAAAAAGGAAAGCTCTGCTACATAAATTAAATGCAGAATTGAGTCCAACCTTGTGTTCCTAGTCTGCTAAGAACTTGCAAACCCAGCACTCCTTTCTGAAAGAATGAGTTCTACCTGGTCTTCAGCACTTGTACAACAGTACCTTTATGCAAAGAGTCAAATTTCTACATTCACTGGATGCAATAGGAGGATCCATGAAGCTGCTCCTAGTGACTGTTGAGAGAAAATTCAACCAAGTCCTATGCCCAGGAAGAAAGACTGGCAAATTGCAATGTTTCTTTGTTCCAAAACCACTCAAATGTTTTCTCTCTGCCAAACCCCGTAGCTGCTGCCATGTGAAATACCTTGGTTGCATTCATTCAATGCTAAAAGCCTTCCAGTTCTTCTCAGCAACATGCAGAGAACATTAATGCTCTTTCAGCATAAAACAGCTATGGCACATTGCTAAAGGCAGCGTGATGAGCGTGGACAGATGACTGTGAGCGAGTTATCACAGCTTAATGAGTTAACACTCATCACTTGGGCTGTACAAGCTGATTTTGTGCATGGTCCAAATTCACTGCAAATTTGAAGTAAAATCTGTTTGCTTAAACTCCTGTAAAAGGTCAATTAACTACAATAAAATTGTTTCAGCTAATACTTTTTACTAGAACAAGACTTGAACACGGAGCCCTTTACTGTGACTCCACTGATGAACTACAGTAACTAAATCAAATGTGATCTCCTAGGAACTGTGTACACCCCCATCTTTTCACTTCCAGTTCTTACTCAGAAACATCCATGGATTTACTGAATTTACAGCAGCTTTCAGGTGTCTGCAGTCTTCTGTGTCAGTTGAAACACTGCAGCGGTAGAATTCAGCTCCAGCTTGTTTCAGCTCTCATGTAGGCTTGTCTGTTGACAAGCCTTGTCTTTTGAACCTGCTGCAGGTTTCAAAATACACGTGTCTGTGTGTGATCCACTGCCCCCAGCAACGCTAGGCTTCCTCAAGCCTCTCCTGTGTGTATGCAGCCCCCAAACACTCCACTGCCAAAAATGCATGTTGGCTGCAATTGATGAGCTGTGTGCTCAAGAATTTAAAGAAATGATGTAAAACCTGTACAACATACAATTAAGTAGCTTTCCACTGCCTGCCTGTGTTGCAAAAGTATCAACAGGGGGAGATTCTTGATAGTGAAGAGCTTTTCAGTCTAAAAAAAGCAGACTTTAAAAAGCATAGGTAATTTTCTCAGGGAGGTTCTGGATTCACATCTGTATTTTTTAAATATTGCTTGGATGTTCACAAAACCCACAGAGCTCAAGTGGGTTGAAGAGATGAGCTACTCAAATAACTGTGGAATGGAGTGCCTTGCTTGGGAGAGAAGACAAAAAGAACCTTACAAGATGTTTAGCCTAGGAAGATGATGGCAGAGCAGGAATATAATGTGTGTGTGTGTGTGTNGAAAAAGAGCTATTTAAGTTAAATGACAATGTTGGCACAAGAACACACAATTATAAGCCAGCCATGAATAAATTCAAAGCTGGAAATTAGAGAAGGTTTTCTGAATGGGAAAGGAGCGAGGTGGTTAATGCCCTTCAAGGGAAACAGCTGGAGGAGAGGGGGGAGACCGTCCAAGGTTTAGGGTAGCATTAGATAGGAAATGGTTGCTTGGAACAACGTGATCAAAATTGATTTTTTCAGCTACAAACTTACAAAGGGAATAATGAAAACAATCCATAAGGCATGGTGATTTCTGCATTTTTAACCAAGTCTCACTTCTCACAAAATCACAAAAATACACTTTTGGGGACTCAGAATCCCAAATAGGGAGCATGATGGCACTTTAGAGGCCTGAAAGTGATTTCAAAAGACTGTGTCAATGATTTACTGCTCATTTACACTCATTGGTGTTGTGTCTTTTAATCACTTCTTTCTCTCAAGCAAAAACCATATCTTTATTCATTTGCAAAGTTTCAAGACATTATTGGCTAAAAAAGCAATGGCACTTAAAAGATGTTCTGCAGGTGCACTCTTTTACAGCTTCTTGTTTTCATCAAATCATAAATGCTTGGAACAAAATAAACAGTGCAGCAAGAAATAAGCAGCTTTCCCTGTTTAAAGCAGTTTCACTCCAAAAAGCTACTGTCTAAAATGGCACTATGGGATTCCACACTTGGTGTATCTCAATGGCCTCCGGATCAAATTTGCACTGTTTACAGATTGCTTTGTTTTTGTTTTTTTTTTTTTTTCTTTTTTTTGCCGACTGCCAGACCTGCAAACAGAAGCCAGGTTCTGAAAGTCAAGCTGTGTTCTTTCTGGCTTATGCATTACCAGCAGCAATTAAAAAAAACACAAAAAACAAAAAACAAAACAAAAACTAAACTGGAAGTTAAATTTGGTCCTAAGCTGCACCTTTGTGGCAGCAGGGACCCAGATAACTCTTTTTGTTTACTGTTGTGCTGTCCTCCTCTTCTCAACACAACCGTACTGAAAAAACTGGGAAAGGAATGTAGTCCTGCAACTGGAACTGTCAGGGAATTCAGTTGCTATGGAGAGAATCAGAGCAGAATCCATTAGTTTTATGTTACTAATGAATACAGAAAAAAAATTCTTTTTGTCACTAAGCTAAGCAAGCGGATGTGGGTTTGAGTATACACAAGGAGAAGCTCTGTTCAGCAGGATATTATTTTTGCAATTCTGTAATAGCTGCATTTTAATGTTAATATATCAAACATTTTAGGGTGACAAGATTTTCATTAGTCATCCTATCAGTAAACCTATATTTGCAAATACAGTTAATGGTTCAGCTCTGGTCCTTGTAGACCTGCTGTGTCCCTCTTCATGCAGATGCTTTTGTAAAAGACCACACGGTGTTCTGGAGATGATGAACATCACAGGCCTCTCATTAGAAAGCCATACACAGAGCAAGTACTGCATGTCAGAAAGCAAGTTCAAAGGGAACACACATTAGGGAAGCACCTGCCTTCCACATGATCTTTTTTGCCAATAAAGGTGAGGTACGGTCAGGGAGCGAGAGATGAAAAGAAGAAATGTTAGAAAGAAAACTATGGATTAAAGAATAAAAAGTCACCAGAAGCAGAGGGTACACGACCAAGGTAAATTTACAGTAAAGTAGCTAACAAAAATACGTAAAACTAACTTTTCTTGAAAGATTACAGATGCTTTGACAATACTTAAAAAAGGCTACTAAAGGTACTCTGAGATTTGGGGACCTCTAAGCCTTGTTTTCAGTGTAACAGGAGCAGTACTAGCTAAAGTGGGACTGGTAAAATAACTCAAATCATAGAATCATACAATATCCTGAGTTGGAAGGGACTCACATCATTGAGCCCAGTTACTGGCTATGCACAGGACAATCCCAAAAAATCACACTGTATGCCTGTGAGTGCTGTCCTCTTAGATGAACCTTTGTGACACAAGTCAGTATATTTTCTATAATGAAAATTATGCTTTGTGTATGGATCACAACAATTCTTTATGAAGACCATGAAGTAATAAATCCAAAAAACCAACAAAAAACCCCAAACCAACCTAACCCAACAAAACCCCAAACTCCCCAGTAATTTTAATGTTTGCCAAGGCCTGTGACACAACAGAGCTCTGAAATTAACCAGCCATGAAGTGGCTAAACAGAGCAAAAAATAAAGGTTTGGAATAAAACAATCAATGTCCAGAAAAGGTAAAATATTAGCAGAACAAAGTGTCTCAGTTTTCTGGTTTAGTTATGATGTTGTTTATTATGCTTGAGTGTGTTTCAAGAAAAGATTTGAACCAGTAAACTCTAGAGTTGATACAAGTTTTCATTTAAACTAAATTAAGGAAAATCCAAGGAATTGTAGGTATTTTATAAAATTTGATGAAGAGGTACTATCACAGTGAAAAAATGCAGTTTGACAAGCAGCTCATCAAAGTATGTAACTTTTGCTGACCTTGCCAACAGATCCATTGTAGATTAAAGAAAGCTGCAAGAGAAAACAGGGTAGGAGACCCCAGTGACAGCTCAGGGAACTGTCCTGATCAGAGGCAAACAAAGTAGCAGGGTGTTAAGATAGAAAATAGCCCCATGACTACTGCAGTGCTGCTGTTCCAATTAACCAGCCATGGTGTGGAATATGCAGTCATTCCACTCTGACCAACTGGAGCACAGTGCCCTGGAGCACTGTGATTAATGGGGTGAGATTTAACAGGTCCAAATGCCAGATTCTGCACTTAGGATGGAGTAACACCAGGCAGAAATATCACAGGAGAGGACAGGAGAGGACAGGACAGGACAGGACAGGACAGGAGAGGACAGGAGAGGACAGGACAGGAGAGGATTATGGGCTATTGCACAGGAAATTATTTCTGTGATTTGTGTTGGAGTAAATACTTGGGAGAAGCAGCCTCAGAGTCCCATAAATTAGGGGAGACACATGCATAACTCCACCTGAAATATGCAACATCTCCACATTTATGATGAAGATTACAATATGGCCTTTTCTAAGCAGGCAAGCACAAGGTAAAACTACTCATGTCAAACCACACAGAGACATGCCAGGAAGGATCCAAATGGTAAAATGGCAAAATAGTTATGGCAAAACAGTGCTGTCCCTACTTCAGTATTCCTCACCTCTCAAGAGGCTTTTAGAGATTTAGCACAGCACTGGGCTAAATGTGGCTAAATGCCTCCTGCAGTGCTGGCTTTTAGACAGGTGCTTACACATCAGCAAAAAAAGACTTGCATATTATGTACGTGCAAAAAAGCATGTAAATGCATCTGTACAAACAAGGATGAAAAATATTTCAAACACAAGGAATTTAAGCTTGAGGATCTCTGTGGATATTTTTCCAGCAGGTGGAACAGCATGTCATGCCCTAGCTAAGACAGCTATGCCAGAATGTTTGAACTACCAAACAATCTCTACAGCAAGTCTTCTGGAATAAAAAAAAAAAAAAAAGAAAGGAATAAAATAAGCAGATAAATGGTGACTGAATATTGTGGTATAGGCCCTGAAGGAGAAAGAACTAAATTATTAGACAGAAAACACAGGAACATATAAGGAAAGAAATTAAAGTAATAAGGAGGTAACCTGAAGTAGGCAAATACATCTGTGGTAGCTGTACAAAGCTGCAACTGAAAAGATCCAGGGCACAACTTCTGGTATTGCAGACAAGTGAGAAAAGAATAAACAACTCTGCCGAATATCAAATTATGCAGTTTCAATTAATACTGAAAAATAGAGAAAATAAAGAGAAAAACCATGGGAAAAGACATCCAAAAATAAATTAGATTTTGGATAATCACAGAGGGGTTTAAAATTGACAAATAAATGGTAATTTGACGGCATGTGGAATTTATATAAATGTTGGAATTTACATATCACCAACCCAACAGCCGATTAGACTGATGAGGAAATTTTGTGGAGGCATCAGGAAATTTGTAGCAACCCTCCAAAAATACAACCAGCCAACACAGAGGTCATAGCTCTTTCAAAGGCACCTATCTCTCCTTTAGGAACTGGAATGGGCTCTAGAGTGCCCTCAGTGCCTTCTCTTTTCCAGGCTGAACAGCCATAAGTCTCTCACTCTGTGTATATAGGAGAGGTGCTCCTGCTGTTTGATTATCTTGGTGGCTCTCTGAGGGCTTCCTTGTTGTGTCTGACTTTGTCCAGGAGCTACTCTTCATACCTGCAGGCCTCTGGGAATTTTTCCCTGACTCCCTCTTTGTTGGGATGCATCACTCCTGAGCTTGGAAGAGGTGATTCTTCAACATTACCAGCTTGCTTGGGCCTCTCTTCCCTCCAGGGCTTTATTTCATGGTCCTCTATCAAGCAGATTCCTAATGAGGCTGTATTCTCCCTCCTCTCTGTGCCTGGAGTTGCTGCTTTCCCCTCCTTTTAAAATACATTATCCCAGAGATGCTGCCCTCGCTGCCCATGGGCTTGGCCCTGCCAGAGGTGGTGGCTCTGCCCTGCAGCTGGTTTGGCCCTGCCAGAGGTGGTGGCTCTGCCCTGCAGCTGGTTTGGCCCTGCCAGAGGTGGTGGCTCTGCCCTGCAGCTGGCTGCCAGGGCCTCTGTCAGGCCCTGGGGAGCTTGCAGCAGTTCCTCACAGAAGCCACCCCTGTGGCCCCACCTCGATCAAACCATGCTGGGCAAACCCAATGCAAAACCTCCCACTGCTGGTTTTGTCACTGTGGTTAAAACTTTCCCTTCTAAAGAGATGGTCACACTGAAAGACTGCCAGGAGCCAGCTTTGGCAATGCCTATCTTCTTGTAATTGCTTCAGTCAGATTTAACTGAAGGTGTGGAGAAGGTGATAACCTGATTTCCCTGGCTGAGAAGCTCCTCAAACACTGCTTCAAACACTGCTCAATATCTATGCAAACAAAGTTTGTGTTTGGGGGAATTCATTTTCCTCTTCCCTGCAGCAGGGTCTCTTTTCTTCTTTTTTATCTATCTCCTACTACTTAGATCTTTTTTTGCTTTTCTGCTTAGAGTTAGGCATGATAAATTACTGACCTCAATTTTTTAATACTTTTTTCCTAGTCTTCATGTCTGTTTTCCCTCTTACTAAACTTTTCCTTTCATTCAGTTTATTTGCTTTTGGATGGTATCAGTTTTTTGGTTTTCTGCTCTTTTCAGAAGCAAGCCATCTCATTGAACATGCAGTTATTGGCTGTTGCTTCTTCTTTCTCTTTTTCCCTACATCAATACTCTCCCTGCAAGGAGAACAGAACCATGAAACCTCTGAGGTCAAGCAGGCTTTGAAATTGCTCATCATAGTGAGGAAAAAAGAGTAGATTGCTGGAACATTTTGTATATATATAGAAAGGAACCTCAGCACAAGAGGAGGATTTTCAAAAGCATGACATAAACCAAAATAAGAAGTCCAAAAACCTGAGAGAGGTCTCCAGGAGTGGCAAACTAATTAACTTAAACAGGAAGACAATCCAAAATTTCTCCTTGTCTGGTTTTGCCATCCTACCAGTTAGCTTAGAATACTGGATGTATTGGTAAACTGCAAAATTCTCTTGGGAATTATGGTGATTTTTGAGCCACAGCTCACGTTGTATTTTATGCTTGGCCTTATTTTGTGGAGAATTCTTACATGTCTGATCATGCAGATATCTGATATTCTCCCATATATGAAGAAGACAGTCAGCAGGGTCGACAGATACAATTTTCATATTGCTTTATAAATGTTCTACATGAGAATCCTGATATAAAAAAATATTTTTCTTGTTCAGTTTGAAGTTTAAGTAAGCTCTAAAGTGAACACCTAGAATAATTAGCTCATGCCATTTCATTTTATTGATATTTATTGACTACCTAAGGGAAGGGAAAAGCTTCAATGTATGGATTATGCAGTAGATAGGGGTCACAGGTTTTATTTGTACCTTGACATTTACTCATTGTAGTCGGTGGATCAGCTACTTAGACAAACATTCTCCAGCTTTAAAAGTTCAATCTCTAAACCTATGACAGCTTTTATATGTTCTGAACACCAGCCTTTGCCATCGATCCTGCGTGAGGGATGGAAGCATTTAGCACATTGCAAGTAATCAAAAGGTATCATGCAAAACAGCTCACACTGTAGCATTCAAACTGAAAGAAATTCTAAACAGTTCTGCTTTGTTCCTCAAGGCATTACCCCTGCTTGATCTGCAGCTACTGTTCCACTGCCTGAACATCTTCATTCTGAAAAATGACATTAGGGAAATACCTATACATGTACATCACAAATGATTTCCCATCGATTTTGGTTAAAAGCTAGAAAGTCTGCATAAAGAGTTGCCTTTGATGCCCTCTAACAAGCTTAAAAGCAGTAATAACCAACTCAAACTGCTGGAAATGACTGTGCATGTCAACTGCCTATCATCTCTCATGCATGTATTTTTGTTACCTTGATTGCTGGAATGGGCTTCTTGGGAATGAAGTGCTTTTTCTCGGGAAGCACAGCAGCCAAGTTCTGTGCCTTCAGCTTGATCTTGTTCTCAGCTATGATCCTTTTGCGTTGCTCCAGGTAAGGCCCAAAACTGGGCAGTTTCTGAAACAAAAACCAGGAAAGAGGATTGTGTTTAGTAAGTATAGCAGTGTAGTAAAAGATGAGTCTGATCCCAAGGGTGCGACCTTAAGTCCATGCTGACTGCAACTTGCTTCTTATTCAGGAAGCTGAAATTGAAATCAGTAAGACTGCACTGGAATGAGAAGTGAATAAAAAATCAAATATGAACATTGGGATCTGACTTGGAAATATATACTGAATATTAAAATATTAATATCTCACAGGAGAAAAAATAGCTGAATTGCAGGTCAGCATCCAACAGTCTATTATTTCCCCACTGCATACTTGCTTATATATAAAAATGTATCATGTTAAATAATTCAAATGTGTAACTTTATTTCTGTTTTATTTTATATTATGTGGAAAGGTATCATAAAATTATCAGTTTACTTAGAAGGGTTCCACTAGTGTTTAAGATTATTTGTATCAATATCTGAATATATCAATACATATTTTTGAAGCTTACAAACATGTATGTGGGTGTGATAACAGAAGGCTGTTTTGACCTGTCGAGGTAAGGCTAACAAACACCAAATGAACTGAAACACATTATAATCTCCTAATTTACCTCTATGTCCCGCTTGCAATCTTTTCCGCAACATTTAGTCCTTGAACCCAATTAAGCAAACTCTAGAGGAAGATTTCACTGAATGGCAAAACTCATATCTCACCCAAGAATATGAAAGAGCTGGATCAGATTTCCTAAAACACTCATCTTCCTGAAAAAAAAAAGAAAAATCCTTTTTCTTACCTAGCAGGGGTAAGGATAACTGTAGTGTGCCACAATCACAGATTCAGGTGAGCGAAAAATGGTAGAAAAATGGATTTTTGCTTGATGCAATAGGCAATGCCCTTCCTCCCCTGAAACTAGTTCCTTATTCTGCAGAAGTATTTTATCCACCTAACTAAAGCCTGTTCAGAAGCTGCAGCAGTACTGCAGAAACCAGCAGGTAGTAACAGGGGATACACAGCCTGAGCAGCTGCTGGCATTAATTCACGCTAATAATACAACCTCAAAGAGCATATCGAACAAGATACAGTGCTGCTGTGCTTATCAATTTTTTAAGAGGGAATTTCAATGTGAATTTTAAACCTCAAATTATTTAAAAATTTACAAATTATTATTTTTTAAAATGAAGTAAATCCAGAAGAGGTTACCCTGCTCTTCTGCTAATCCTTAGGAGAGAATTTCCTCAGTGATCTCCGTCAGTCACAACAGCCAACCTTGGTACCTCAGGCTTCTTGCTATGACAAACAAAAGCTTTCTTGGCTGCTGGGTTTTGGGTACTCTGAGCATACAGCCAGAGGGTGAGGTCCCTGAGATGCTGCCCTGCTTCTGAGACCTGGTTTGTGGTCTCAGCCTGTTTTTGACAGCAAGCCAGCCCGAGTCCCGCCGTGTCCCAGAGCTCTCCAGAGGAGCTGCCTCCCTCCTGCAGGCTGGGCTGAGCCTGCTCTGGGTCACTGCCACAGTCTGGGCAAAGCAAGGCAGGACTGGGGGTGTTGCAGGTCCCAGGTGCCCCAAATGTACAGGTAGCCTGAGTTTGCCTGCTGGCAGAGGGCTCTTATTTTGTCAAAGTTCCATGGGAACTTTGCTCCTGCATGTGATGTTCAAGGGCTTCCTTACAGACATCAAACTTTCCTTTCTGTGCAGTTGCTGTACATGAAATGTTCTAGGACATCTTAAAACCAGGCTTTCAGAATTCCAGGAAACAGCAGTGAGGTGCTGGCCTTACACACTGACAAATAAGACAACAAAAGCAGAAATATTTTAAGCAGCAAAACAAATAGAAGGAAGAATTTGTCTAATTCCAATCTAATCAATAGGTTCTAAAGCACACACACATTAACTCAATTCTCTTTATCACTTAGAAAACCTAAAACTTCTAGCAGGATTCTAAAAATTACAAATTTTGACAAAAAGCATTCTTGCATGTCTACTAGGCTGAATCAATTAGAAATATATTTTTGGCCAAGAATAAGTAGTGGCTGTGTCACTGAGGAACTATTTCCCCTCCATAATTTATGTGCTGATGCCAACAGCTTTGGCTTGAGAGGGCAGGAGACCTGATGACAAAGCGTTTTTGGATTCTTTCCTGTCTGTCCAGGAATTGAATTGCTGACTTTGAGAGTAGGTAGCAAAGCTAATTTTGCTGAGGTTTTAACTGAAGTAGTAGAGAGAGGAGACAGTTGCTCATGACTTGACTGATTGAAGATCATCTTTGGGAACTCCAGCCAAATCTTTGCAGAATAAATCCTTTACTCTTCTGTACTCTTAATATACACCAAATCTCCTAATTTCTACAGGCAGAAACACTAAGAATATTGAAATTAAATAGGTGATCTAAGGAAAAGTGTGGAAAAAGAATCCATTTTTGTGTATAGGTGAAAAGGGAATTACAAAGGTTAATTAATTTTCATAGTTGTGAGATGGAAGAATTTAGATTTTTATGTCTAACATAGCTGCTAGCTGGAATGTAAGCAGGCATTTTGAGAAATGTGCAATACCTTAATTTCCATAATTCAGATGTTTTGTAATGACATGAGTGAAGTTAAATTAAACCATATAATCCCCATATTTTAGAAATGAATTATGATTAATCTAGAAAACGGCCATCCAACCTGTGTATTTGCTGTGCACTGCTGTTTCTCCATCAAGAACTTGGCTAAATGGAATTTAAGATAATTAAGGAAACACGTAGGTCTTGGTTCAGGCTTGGGCACGTACACAGTGAGCTTTCACTGGCTCCACAGGAGGTGACTGTGTGCCATACAAATGGCCTGGTTATTTTGTGTTTGGGGTCTAGTAGTTCACAAGCAGCCAAGCCAAATTTCATTAAACAACACTGAAAACCAGCAATCTTTTCTATAGCAATAAATAATACATGAAAATGTAGCCTCAGGAGCTTAGGAAGGACTTATTGATGGTTCCCCCTATGAGTAATGCACAGACACAGGGAATGCTGAGGAGACTGCTTATTGTTCAGAGCTGAGGTTTCAAACATTTTGCAGTCAAAGGCCATATGAAATGGCAAAAAATATTTTAATGAAGGGTGTTACTGGATCCAGCAAAAGTGGAAAAATGTTGAAACAGCTGCAGGAGAGATGGGTATTTAAGAGATTTTAAAATTAAAATATCTCTTTGTAGGGGATAACTTCCTAAGCACATGGGGTTTATAACAACAAAATTCCCAATGAAAGCATAAGCTCAGAGCTTGATGTGTTTAACTCTGCTTTTGAAATCTTTACACAGTACTTTTATTTTTTTAATTTCCAGACATTCCAGTGTCACTAAACTCTCCATAAACTGATATCTTTGTCATATCAACATCTGCCTAGAAAAAACAATTAATATGAATATGTGGAGCATAGCAAGAGCTTAGAAGATTGCAACAAGCAGGGTAATTAGATAATTCTTGTCTACTTATATGTCTGTATCAGTGATGTCTATAGCTGCATTATTTGTATCCATCTGTCTCTATATAGACAATTCAGTGTGTTTCTACTGGAGGGATAACATCAAGAATGGAGTCTAAGTAAATATATTAAGCTGAATTATTTCATTGTTTATAATTGCATTATCACAAAACTGGAAGCTTGAAATATTTTGCTGGAATATTTTATAGAAAGAAAACAAAAATCCAAATCCTCCCCCCACCTCCACTTCCACAAGCTGCCTTTTAAGTGACGAACTGTATAAATCTTCAGCAACATTGTGATTTCTGTTTCACTGTTTTCTCCAGGGATTCATCATTGATGAATTTGTCCTTACCAAAAAACCTAAATCCTGCTCATTTAAAGATAACAGTATCTTCCACTAAGCCTGTCTCTATTCAGATATAAAAAAGCATTACCCTGCCAATAGAGAACTGACAACTTAATGAATCAACAATGAAACCTTAAGCCAGAGAGCTTTAAGGTGAGTAAGTCTGTTTTGATTATAATTTATTCATGGATCAATCTAAAGGTAATTGAGCATATTATGAACTAAAAAGGGTGCTTGTTTCCTAATGGCTAAAAGTAGAGAGAATTCTCCACTTCAGATTGCTGCAATTTTTATGGCCACACCAGCAAGCAGCCTAAGCAGTGGAACAGGCTGGTGAACAGGGCAGTGCAATAGGCATCAGACAACCCAGGCTTTATTTCTAACTCAGAAACTGAGCTGATCCTTACTCTGGGAAAATCCATGTATGTCTCCATGATGTAGTCATGGGTTGCTTATTTGGGACCTGTCTGCTACCAAGGGGCTGGATGCCATCTACTGTTAGAAGGCACAGATTTCAGCTGGCACAGTGTTTTGGGTTTGCATGGCAAGGTTTTGGTTGTGGGAGGGCTACAGGGGTTCTGGGAGAGGCTTCTCCTGTGTCTGATTGAGCCAAGAGCAGCTGGCTCCAAGAGGGACTGGCAGTGGCCAGGGCTGAGCCCATCAGCAGTGGTGGCAGTGCCTCTGGGGTGACACGAATACATCAGCAACAAAAGGAATGTGAGGGAAAATGTGAGCCTGCTGCTGAATGGAAAAAGGAACCTTGCAAGGGGTTGAAGACTGGGATACTGAACACCTTTGCAGTCTTCACTTCCAGCCCTCAGGAATCCTTGACCCAGGGAACAGGGAGGAAATCTGGAGAAAGAAAGACTTCTCCTTGGTAAAGGAAGATAGGGTTAGACACCATTTAGTCAAAGTTGACATCCACAAGTCCATGGACTCTGATGGGATGCACCCACAAGTACTGAGGAGCTGCCAGAGATCACTGCCATCTCAATCATCTTTGAAAGGTCATGGCAGTCAGGAGAAATGCCTGAGAACTGGGAGAAAGCAAATGTCATACCAGCCTTTGAAAAGAACAGGTAACTACCAGCTGGTCAGCCTCACTGCAAACCCTGGACAGGAGATGGAATGGCTGAGCCTGGAGGCCATCTCTGAGCATGAGGAACACAAGAAAGTCATCAGGAGTAGGGAGCATGGATTCACCAAAGGAAAATCATGATTAACCAACCTGAATGCCTTGGCCCACGAGCCTTTTATTGCATTTTCTGTCCCCTGTCCAGTTGAGGAGGGGAGCAAGAGAGCTTTGGTGGGCACTTGACATCCAGCCAGGGTCAGCTCACCATGAACAGTTAGGTATCATCATAAATCAAAAATAAGCAACAGCCTCCTACAGTACTGCAGTGCATTTGAAGAATATGCTAATGAGATGGCAGCAAAAAGAACACTGGAGCATAGTAATTTTAATTAAAAGATTTTCAGGGAAAACTGGTCACAAGGTAAAGGAAGAACTTACATAAATAATTCTAGGGATCACTGGCTAATGGACATTTTGGGTAACAGTATACATTATCCATTTTTAGCATATTAAAAAAATACTGTTTCTCTCCTGTGAATTTGCCACACTGAATGTAATTATCTCATTCCTTTTAGACTTGAGTGTTGTCTCCAGACTAAGATATGAAGGTGTGCATGTTTTCATTCTCTAAATACCTCTTTTGCACTTTCAGCATGTAAACAATTTTAAGTGACACAATGTCCCTCATGAATTTGGAAATGAAACTGAAGCCAAATTGTCTTATTTCACGTACTTTATGTTACTGAAGTGTGGAAGTCTCTACTTGCACATAGCAAAAATAGGTGAGAACAAGAATAAAGACTGAAAAATATCTGACAAACTGAACTGCTTAAAGAGAGTACAGATTGCACTGCTGAAATATTCTCTGGTTGCAATGGAGATGCACCAAACAAAGATCCACATGTTTGACAGCTATGTAGATAGATGGATAATTGTCACAGCAAAACTTTGCCATGTAATGGCAAGAACTAGTGTGTTCCAGAAATCAAACAAGAGGTGAATCTTCTCTATGGCTTGTTTTTCTGAACAGAGCTTTCTCTGAAATCACTTTAGCAACAGCTCTCCCTCAGAGGACAGAATAAAGGAGGAGAAAATACAAATTTTCCAAATAATTGGAAAGAAAAAGGTGGTCAGCTACCTTGGCGGAATCACAGAGCTGAGATTGAAAAGGATGTCTTGAGGCCATCCAGTCCAGCTCCCTGCTCAGAGCAGCACCAGCTACAGCAGGTTTCACCAGTTTGTCTCTGGGAGGCAGTGCTGAAAGCCTTGCTAAAGGTAACACCTACTGCCCTCTGATCCACCAAGCCAGTCATTTCCCCCTCCACAAATCCATGCTGAATATCCCTTCCTATGAAAAGCAGTTGATCTGTGGTTGGTTTTGCTATCCTCCCCCAGTGCCACTTTCTTCTGTAAATGAGCAGAAAAGCTGGGCTTCACCCCTTTGCTGCCTTGGTGGGACTACATCTGGAAGGTTCCTCACTGGATTCAGAGAACTGGGCAGGCAAACAGCAGGGCAGGTAAAATCTAAGAGTGAAACACCTTGGGAGGCTACACAGCCAAGTGACTACCTCAGACACAGTTAAAGGTGTGAAGATTGCAGACACAAATTAATAGCTTTGAGGAGAGTAAAATAGGTGAAGCAGGATCTCTGAAAGTGGGAGCATGGTATGGGAAGGCAATCAGGTAAGGGAAACATCAACATTTAAGTGAGGTAGACAGTTGCCCTGCCCAAGAGCTACAAGAATTTTAATCAGGTTTGTATAGGTAATTTTATATGTCCTCAGTACAAAGGTTTTAGTAATGTTTAACCTCTATTCATGGAAAACTTCTGTATGTGATGTGGAAAGTTTTCCAGAGAAAGCAGTTTCAATTTTAATCTTTTTTTCTCCCACTTGCTTCTGAATCCTTATTTATTCTTTCTAAAGTCTCATGTGCTCAAAATGACTGCATATAATTGAATCCTTATAACATACTGCATGCATATGTAGTACTTGCACGAAAATACTTTACACTGTATGGCAGTGGTCTGCCTCCATCCTCTTGCAAGTTTACAACAACAACAACCACAGAAAGATTACTGTGAAGTTTCCTGAGATGGTATCTGCTTTCTTCCTTGTTCTCAAAGAATACAGTGAAACATGACTCCAACATTTCCAGAGAGAAAGAAAACACAAGGTCCCAATAACAAGAGCAGCACCAGTAACAACAACAAAATCTTGTCACAATGTCAAGGTAGCTTGTGTTCCTTTTGGGAAAATAAAAAAAACCAAAAACCCAGCAATAACATCAACAGCTGAATTCTGTTCCTCTGAAGGCAGTGAATAACACACATTTTCATATTCATAGATATATGGAGAGAATACTTTGCACAAGGTTTCCCCACAGGTAAACTGCTTAACTAATGAAAACTATGTATGGCAACAGAGAAAGTGAAGCTGTGAATCCTTATTCTGTTAGACACTCTCATTCTCTCAGGCATTCAAAGCTAAATCCTCTTGGAGAGCTGCTTTTCTGTGTGTCAGTGCCATGCACTGCCTGGTCAGAGCCCATGGCACGCAGGGGCCATGCAGGTGGCCCTGGGGCTCACATCAGCACCTCCAGCAGGGAGCCTGCAAGGGTCCTCCCTGCAGCACGTGGGCAGGAGATGTGTCCTGCAGAGGATGGGATCATTCACTCCATCCACCTGAGAGCTTCTTGGGCCAGCATCAGGTGTTGCAGCCCCTGGAGCTGCTGCAGTTGCATTAGCAAGAAGCCACAAAGACTTTGTCCCTTGTGTTAAAGGGTTCACACATTCTCGTGGCTCTTTTATTAGAGCTGAGGCATTCCTGGCATCAGTGCCTTTAATAATGAGGGAATACCATCAACATAAAGGACAGAACACAACAATTATTTGGAAAAAAATGAACTCTGCCTTTCAGTTATTTTCTTTTTTCTTTTTTTCTTGGAACTTTTATTTGCTTGGTAAACAGCAATGTCTCAGTAATCTGCAATTACTGCACATATACTTGTTCTGTAACCTCTGCTGCCCACACTGTGTGTGTCTATACCATTGCATTTAGTTACTCAACTACTCTGCCTGCTCTTTAAACCATGATTATTTAAAGTGGGTGAGTTAACCCCCAGCCCTTCAGTAACTCTGAGACTAAACAGAACAATAATGTGTGTTCCAGGAAAACACACTGCAGTGACCTCACCAGGAGATATATAGTACTATGCTTGAATGTGAAGATAAAAACATTATTTAAAATAACAATTATTTCTTCACCATTTTGTTAACACCGCCAAAATTTTGTCATCTAGCTCCAAATCAGAAATGAATTATTCTTCATGTTCTTACTCAAATGTTTGGTTTATATACACCAAGTGAGGGAAAAGATTTTAGGATTATAGGCTTACTATAGAGCAACAACTTACATTCTACAAATGTACTGAAGTCATGAAATATTCATCAATAAAAAAAAAAGGAGTTAATATTTGAATCAAGCTTAGACATTTACAATCAAAAGCCAGGATGACATAGATGATAAAGAAAATGTTACCTTCTGGGGTAAAGAAAAGAAGATACTGATACACATTACTGTGCTACTTCAGGAACATCTGGCAGTCTGTCACTTAATAGACAACAACATCTTCTCTAAACAGAATAGACTTGAATTCATCAGGGATTCCTGTAGTACAGTATGTGCTTAACTTAAGTACCTGCTTTCTGTGATTTCCATAGATTACCATATTCATGACACTGTGGAGTGAAAGCATTCTTCTCACTCTCTAACCAGAACATGGAAAAGAAATTAAAACACTGGCAGGCACTTTGTCTCCAGTTTGTTGGACACGTGAGGAAAGGACTTTCCACCCATTTATGCAGATGAAATTCTGTCAGCTAAGCAGCAGCATAAAGAAGATGTCAGCAGAATGGCTATTAACAAATATCTGTCAGGCAAGCAAATACAACTGTATTCAAATGTGTTTATGAAACAGGAATCAGCATCAGTTGAGCCTTAGTGTTGGAAAAACTTTGTTCAAACAAGGTTTTGTACTTTTACTGATACATAAGTAAAAATAATCAGTCTGGTATTCACATTTTCATATGTATCTAAACACCATTTGCACATGTATCTATACATTTAGTTAATGCATTTATTGTATCAGTGCTGTAAATTATATGGCTACATGGAAAATGCCATTGCTGGACACTTTTAGCCACCTTCACCAAGCTGGCTGGTCACTGAGCTGTTGAGACCAGTGCTAAATTCACCTGTTTGTTTGGATGTAAACATTCTCTTCTGGGGCTCCATGTACTGTTGGGCTTGACTCCAGCAGTACCTGGAACTGTCAGTTTTCCAGGCCCTTTCAAAGAAGCCTCAGAGATGCCAGCTAGACTATTAAAAGGGAAGAATAAATCTTCTCTTACAGCTATGAGAAAGCATGGATATCCTGGCTGCTATAGTGGTTACCAGCTGACCTGTCAATCACAGATACTGCTGACCCAGCAAGGTGAGCATTAAGCTGAGTTTGCTAATTCCACTTGTGCTAAATGAGCTGGGTCAGGAACCAGGGGCAGCACAGCCCAGTTTCCAGAACTGTGAGGGCCAAGGAAGTTGCATTTAAGCTGCCTACATGACCCATATGAAGCTGTTCAAGAGCTCCTTGAGCAATTCAGTGCTGCCACACAGCCCAGCAAATTACCCCCGTGGCCAGGAGGAGCACAGTGAAAAGCACAGTACCTACAAATGCCCTGGCCCTTCCACACTCCAATCCAGCATCCCCCTGATGGAAATACAGCTCCAGACACCCTGCAGTGCTTTCTCATTGACAGCCTATGGATGCACCATGGCCACATAAAACACACACAGTCCTGTCAGTATTGCCCACCAAATTCACTCTCGGAGAAGGGCAGCCTGAACAGAGAGGGCAACCAGCAACCTCCTCTTCCAGGCTCTGGAAGAAATCGAGATTTTGAAAGCCACTGCTACAAGGCTTTCAGTACATTCAGTAAAATAACCACTGTTGTCCCTGTGTGCAAAGAAAATGCATTGCCACAATTGCTGTGTGTGTTTCAGCTGCAAATTTGCCTGTCAAGTACTTTCTGCTAGCAATCAAACCTTCCAAAAGAGGTAAGAGCCCACACTTTCCCCATCTGCTGGATCCTCTGTAGATTTTTGTTTTGTTTTCATTTTTGTTTATCCTGCCTTTTTGTTTTCATCTATTTGTTTTTTGCATGGAAGCTCCAGACTTATTACCAAATGTCTATACTGTAAACAGCATATAATTTCAATATATCTAGAAATAAACTCCACTTTTACCTGGTAGACTACACACTGCTTAACTATACATATATTATTGCACTAATAGATTACTTAAATGCAAACCACTGCTAATAATTCCTGAGTAAGCCTTCTTCCACTTCAGATTCATTGTAATCCATCTCTTATGGCAGATGAACTACAGCACTTACCCTCCTCCTGCACAGACTACAATACTTTCCCTCATTCATCTCTCACACATGTAATCCTTCCATCTCTACTTCACACAATCCTAATTTAAATGTAAAGTATTCAGCGCAGACAAAAGAGCTCTAGTCAACTCTTGCAGTTATGACCAAGGAGCCTACCACTGCTTTTCAGTCTTCAAATTCAATAATACAATGCTTTTCATCATCACCTCCATATCCTAAACTCACTAAATCTCATGCTAAGAGTCATAATACAAATAGTTCTTGCATTAACAGCAAGTACTTCCACCCTTGATAGTCAAAACTCCCACTTCAGTTGGAGAGAGGAAGGATGAGACAATGCTGAATAATCTCCTATGAAGAGTTTGGATATTCTGGCTTGATGAAGGCCTTTGAACAGTTTTGCAACTGTAACAAAGCAACACATAACATATGACATTAAAAAAAATATATATGGCTAGATGGAAAAATTGGAATAGGGCACTAAAGGAAAGTGATAATGAGTAATTTTTATAATTTCAAGCTATTAAAACTTTTAAACAGATCTGAAAAGAAGTAATTGCTAAACACTTTTAAATTAATATTACATCAAACTTATGAATAAAATATAAATAATACATTACAAAAGTGAGCTTCACTAAACTGATATAACTGCTTCTTATGTCACCATCAAGTAGTGAGGAGACATCAATATGTAGGCACTAATGTAACAGACACTATATAAAAACCTAATGTATAAAACCAGAAGAGTCCTCATTAGAGTCCAAGTCCCCCACAGTGCTCCTCTTGCATATTTATCTGTCTCTATAACAGAAAAGTATCTAAAGTATCATTATATTCTGAATATGGCATTACAATGGTCATATATTCTAAAATGCTAATTTGATTAGATTTTCACTCAAGTCAATCAGAGGAAGAATGTGATTTTTAAAAATCTAACATGCAAATCACTAGAACTACAGATAACAGGCATACATCACTGTACTTTTAAAAACTGTCTTCTTTGAAATTACTGTAATAGCTTTAAAATGAGTTCTGATCATCTTGTTACTGCAAGACTTCACTGATTTGTATGCACTGTTAGGCTTGCAAGTATATGCATTCAGCTTGCCCTCTGCTATTGAGCATAACCACAATCACATATTGCTTGAACAGGCCATCCACTTTTTCACTGCTCACGTGCTCCTTGCAGACAGACAAAGGAGATGCATAAACCTTTACCTACCCCTGCACAGGGTACTCACTGAGGGCTGCTCTGCAGGTCACACGGGCTGATGGGGCACAGGAAGCCACATAAATGATACTTGCAAAGAAACTCCTGTCCTGATGCTTGTAAAGCTTTTCTGGGTGGCTCAGCACACAGGGAGTCACACTGACTGAGGGCAAAGCCTCTGAGCAGTTTCTGGGGGAGCCAGGACTGTGTCCCACGGGCTGACCACAGCCAACCCACCCTTCTTGGGCAGGCACACCCAACTTCATCCCAGGAGCTGCACGTGTCCAATGGGAAGTGAAACCCAGTGCACAGTGGACACATCTTTTGGGCTGCTTGTTGAATAAACTGTCTTGTCTCCAGCCATTCTGCACTGAGATAGCTCCAGATAACCACAGGATAACCTCTTCACACATCAGTGATCCCACAAGCCCTACAGAGCTTCGCTACTCAAAACTCTGCCATAGTTAAAAATCTCATCCTCATTTAAATTGTAAAAACAAAATGGTTTTTATTTCTTCACATAATTCAACTTGTTAAAATTATGCCAGATATTTATAGTGATTCAATCTACAGCTCAAAAAAAAAAAAAAAAAAATCATCTCTGGCCATTTCAACCATTAGGACAGAGAGGGAAACAAAATTTTCTACTTAGTGCAGCTTCTCCACATTAATGCTGTCTACAACAGCAGTGCTGCTCTAAAGGTCACAGATGACATAATTTATATTATTATAGATAATCCATGTCATCTGTCTGCCTGACTTTTTTCCTCCATATTTTATAGAGGTGCTGTGTATTTCAATGGATAAAGCTCCTAGGAGAGCTTCAGTCTGAGCAGCTTACACAGGCAGGAGCAGCCGCCATAGAGGAGAGATTTGCTGCTTCTCCTCAGGAAGGCTGGGCCATTTCTTCCCTCCAGAGAACATGCATGAGCATAAGTTTGTTCCCAAATATCCAGTCTTTCTGTGTGCAGAGCACTCCAAAAAGCCATGACACCACTGCAAACTGCAATTTGCTGCAAGGCGATGGCAGCGGCAGCAGTGATGAGAACTGGACTAGATTTTTG
The DNA here is from genome assembly GCA_013399225.1 of Rhipidura dahli. Lineage (NCBI taxonomy): Eukaryota > Metazoa > Chordata > Aves > Passeriformes > Rhipiduridae > Rhipidura > Rhipidura dahli. The sequence continues at coordinate 236,533 of VXAC01006032.1, forward strand.
TTCCCAGTTATTTGTATGAATGAACGAGTCCAGGCTCCACTCTGTCCAAAAGCAGCTTTGGAGACCTCATAGATAATACAAGCTCGCGCTGCAGGCAATATCCCCAGATTTCCTGGTTACAGAATAGTCTTAAAAGCTTCTCAGCCAATAGCAATTTCTCTAAAGGTTACAGACAGCTGTTTCAACCAATCTTCTGTATTGCACGTACACTTGTTAAAACAATACTTGCTTGTTTTATACCTTATATAATAGTACATAATATTCCATTATTAAGCTTAACTTTATCATCTCTTGCTAAGCATAAATTTTGCAACTTCTAAAAGTTCTCTCAGCTAGGCCTAAAACCATGGCTCTTTGTTTTCCTGTCCTTGTGCTAATGTTCTAACTGTATCTTCTCTAATATTTTCTCAGGCGAAGCTGCTCCCTAAAATCTTTCTGCTTGACTCTTAAAACCTGCTCTTTGTTTCTCATTCTTAGAAATCCCTTTACCTTTTTCTGGGTTTCCTACAATTCCCCCCTACACAGCTTGGTACAGGGATTTCCAGGGTGGCCCATCCTGACTGCAACATCTGCAGCAACTGTTTAGTTGTCCTGATTCTGTGTACAGCAGCCTGGGTAAGAACTCAGGGGTGTACATCTCAGTCCCTTCCAGATGCTGGTGAGGCACGTCACAGCAGGCTGTGGCTGCTGAGGGGGTGCTAGTTCTGGCTTTATAAAATCCCTTCTAATAATTGATGGCCACTTTGTACTCACACAGTTTCCTGCCCTTAGAACTTAAGGGTTGACGTTTTCACTCGCACACATTACTCCAGTGTGTCTGAGCTGGACTGCTCCTCCAGTGCTGGTGATGTGCCAGCCTCCTGGAGGAGTTGTGTCCTGTGTGTGCCTCACACCCCTGCCCTGCCCTGTGCAGTGCAGTGGCCTCAGCATTTGCATGATGCAGTGCTGCACCGTGGGGTATTTTGTACAGCTCCTTTACAGGGGAGGAGACTTTGGCAAATTACAGCAGTTGTATTCGTAGCATGCTTTTGTTTAGTAATCACCTCAGGAGACTGCACAGACCTGGAAAGTGTGGAAAAGTATTGTGAGATGGTTTATGAATCCCACTAATCTTCAAGCTGACATTTTCAGGCGTGGGTCTATCCTGCATGGTTTTTACTTTTTAGGAGCTAGGTAATAGCCTTTAGGAGGTCAGCAATTATCCCAGTGCTCCAGGAGTCAAATGCAATTTCATCTCATTTTATTTCATTTTAGATTTATTGCCTTGGTCATTTCAAGCAGATAGATGAGAATGTAATCATGATCAGCTACAGCTTTTGCTGTTCTGTTTCTGCACCTGTACAGCTGTGGCAGTGATCCCAGTCAGCTCCATTAGTTCTTCTTGCTGATACTACTGGCATTCTTCAACCACAGTTTTGATATAAAATTGCATTTTCTTCCACTGGTACTCACACTAAGGGATGCTCAAAAGATACTGAGGTAGTTACAGTCTGTAATTCTTACACCTAATACCTTTGTAAATATATTAATATTGCATCAGAAACTGAAGAGACTTTTTAAAGGTGGAAAGCACATTACCACCTGCAGGTCTGTGTAATGCCTTGTTCAACTGCTAAAAGACCAGGCATGTGTACAGCTTCCCACCTTCTCTACAGCTGGCTGGCTGCCCACCTGACCTGTGGCTCTGGAAAACATCAGCAATGAGACTTATGCTCTCCTTACTTTCACTTCCCTTAATGCTTTTCCTCTGAGTGCTAAGGACATTGTATCAATCAAGTGCCCTCCTGGCTGCATTGCTGTGTCCATTTCCAGCTTTTCTTTGCCTGGGAGACATCCCAGACCTTTATAACACCATGCAAACACTCTGCTACAGGGGCTCTTAGAGCTTACTGCCCATTTCAGCTAAGTTTCCTGACTTCTTGTCTGTAACTAATGAATTGTTTGCCCCAGTTTTCTCACGTGTTTCTTTCATTCATTCACTTGATTTAGTTAAAAGCAGAGTATCTGTGAGTTATCTATACTTTCTGGTACTTTAATTAGTTGAGATTTTTTTGGTAATCAACATTGTCCTGCTGCTATTTTGATTGTTCTATCATGTGATATTATGTTGTACATTTTTGTCAGCAGTTTTAGACACCCAGAAAATGCCAACAAAGTCTCTGTTGTCTAGCATTTACTGATGTTTTAACTATCCAGCTGGCATTCAAACTCTTTTCTGCTTTAGTGCTGCTGCTCTTAGTTTAAAGTTCATGCATCTGCAAACGGCACCAAAAGTTTATTTTAGCTCTTGTGTAGTGCATCAAAGCCAGATATGTGTAAAGTTATATTTTCTGAGTCAGTTTGTTTTCCTGATGTGGTGAATTTTTCCTTTTTGCTACTGTAAGCAAGCTTTGGCAAAACAATCTTCTTGCCAATGCAAAAAATCCCATATGTGAGACAATTACCAGTCGATTTCTCTTCTCTGCTTTCTGTTAATGCATTTAAGTTTGCACAAAATTTTTCCTTGTCTATGCAAACCTTGTCTGGGCAGTTAAGGGCTTGTCTCTGCTCCAGTGGTGGCCTCAGCTCATGAGCATTGCTGCCATGCTGCTGCACGAGCTCTGCACTCATGGCTGAGGTTTAGACCAGAGCACACCTTTGATGTGAATCCCGTCTTTGTCCCCACACATTGCACCTCACTTCTTAGGGCAGCACAGCTTCAGAGAGCACAAACTGCATTTTATTTGGGATGAAATGAAACCTGAATGTGCTCCAGAGGTGCAGCTGAAAGGAGCTCCAGCTGCTAATGGGCATTCAGCCCATGAGAGCAGACAGGAGCTAGAACACAGTAAGAAAACCTGGGATGCACATGGTGTGGACACCAGTCAGCAGCATCAGCCATCTCACACTGCTACCCTGTTCCTATCTGGCCTGTTTGTCTGCACTACTCCTGAATGTAAACATAACCCCTGTGTGCTCTCATTTGAATCACTGCAACTTTGTCCCACCTACAAACTGAATTCAGCCTCTGGGATGCAGTGAACTCATGGGTTTGCTGTTCTATAGCATCAGGAAAGACAGGGTTTTACCATTTTTTCAGACCAGTCATATTTGGATAACATATATATACACTAGCCACACCATACAAAAATACATGTATTAGTCACACATTTATATCATTACATTACATCCCCTTAGATATTTCTGGAGATCTTCTAAAAATTCTCACTGCTTTTCTTGATTTTGGAGCCTCAGGCTGTCAGAGCTCTTTTTTTCTGAGTGCAATTTTCACTGACATGTAATAGAGCCCATTTCTATGTCCATCTGTCCATCTTTCACTCCCAATCACATACTGCCATTATTTGTCTTTTTTTTTTTTTTCCTTCAGAGTCTTTTCCAAGATGCTTTCTATATCCACAGTGGTAAATCAGTGTCTGGGAATGTTCCTGGGCACAAGGATGTTTTCATCTATCCTAACAAAGCGTTACAGCATTTTCTGCCTGCTTTTGGCCTGTGCTGACTATCAGTGTCCCAGGCAATTCCTGGAGAGGCTTTGGAAGTCGGCATGCTCCAGGAGCCATTCCCAGCAGGCAGCCTGCCTGCAGCCAACCTGCTTTGGAGACTAACAGCTTCTGATCATCGGCACAGGCTGCTTGGTGCCAGCTGGCCTGAGCACCTAGGAATATTCCTGGGTACATTTAATTTGGAAGTACAGACAATGTCTCTCCTTTCTGAAGTTAGGTGCCTATAGGAATCTAATCACTTCTGATGTAAGTGCCCAGGCAGAATGAAGTAGAATAGCTTAACATCCAACCAGTTTCAAAAAATGCTATTCTCTGTCAAAAGGGACTTCCTGGAACTAGAGAGACAAAGCTTAATGTGAGCCATAAAAGATATGTTGTGAAATGGAGTTATTTATCACATGTATCACTGATTTTTTTAACATTTAATAACACCTCCTTTTTCTTTCTTTTTTTTTGTTTTGTTTTGTTTTGTTTTGTTTTCCCCAAAACAGGAGAAGTACAATCACAGCTTCAAAAACCCAAGAAAATGAACAGTGTTCCAGCATGAGACAAAGAATGAGCTGTATCTTCAACCTAATCTTAAAGTAAGTTCCTGCACCTTTACTAAATGGCTTCTCCATTCTATGGCTACTTTACGCCACACAGGGTTCTTTTCACACTCATTAAAATGCTGTTGTAGTCTTAATTAGGAAGCAAAGCAATCTCAGGATGCTACAGAGTTTTCTCTTTGACACTTTACTGATACCAGGGACACTGATACTGACAATGGTACAGACAGCTCGTAAAATCATAATATTTTGCTCCTACGTGAAATAACAGCTTTAAAAAGTCACCGTTGATGATTATTTCCAGCTTCTTTAATATAATTTGCTATCAATTGTTTATCCCTTATGAAAACTTTGCTTTTAAGTCTTTAAACATTTCCACAACAGAAATTAGTAAATTTGAGGGATCCACTGACTCCTTTTTTGTAACAATGAAACTGATCTGTGCCAAACACTTGGCAGGTCCCAATGACACTACTGGGAGTATGGATCATATTTAAAGACCAGCCCAGACACCTAGTTTCCCTCTTCAAGTATGAGAAACATCTTGAGAATTATAATGTCTTATGTTTTTCTGAAAATAATACAAACTGAATATTCACGGAATGAGTCTTGGGAACAGAACTGTGAACTCATTTTCATTTCCTTTCAGTATTTAATTAGGTTCCTTGAGCCTGCTTCTAAGTGTCTCTGTTTCTGTTCCAGAAGACAAAAGAAATGAGATAAAATGGACACTTGTTTCACATCGTTGCCTTCCCTTGCAAAGTTTTCATGCCACCTTCACTATTAAAATATCCCAGCAGTGTCTCTTAACTAATGAACTCCACCTATCTTGCATGTCTCACCTGCTCTCTCATCCTCATTCTCTGGGTATGGGACAGGCTGCTTGGTTTTGGTTAAGATTTTAAGAATTTCTTTCCTGTAAAAAGAAAACCAAGCAGCAGCACAGATAGACTTTTGCACAGAGAAGGTAAAGCTGGAAGAGCACCTTTTGCTGCCAGGGGGAAAGGCACAGGCACTACCTGAGCCTGACACCCTGTGGGAGCCTGTTCCACAGCTGTGTGCATGCCCCTGAGCCAACTCAGCCACCTCACACAGCACTGTCATGGAAAGTGTGCTGCTGAAAATCCAGCAAGCCAAGCAGTGAGTGCAGGGAGTCATGGAGTGCAGCTTTCCCTGGGGTTTCAGCACAGAAGGTACAAAGGATCTCTGCACTGACAGTGCTGAGGAAAAGAGCCAAGCACAGTTTGCTCTTCTGTGCCAGCATGGCCCCTCTGGGGCTCCCACACCACCAGCATCACTCCTCAATGCCAGCACGTGCAGGGGGCCAGGGAGAAAAAGAAAAAAAAAAGTAAATGGAGGCAACAGAGAAGGTCAGTGCTTCACCTGAACAGAGGAGATGGAAGATAGATCTTTCCTTCAGTGTGTGCTGAACCTTATAGCTGAGCTGCTCTGTTGGAAGATGCTGGAAATCCAGCCCAGAAAATGGAGGAAGCATGGCCAGGTGTGCTCACAGCAGCCTGAGTCCCTGAGCACACATGCTGCAGCATTTTCTACGAGCTGAAGTTTTCAAGAAGATAATTACAACTGCTGCTACTTCATACTTTCCTTTCCTTTTACCTCTTAGTAGAAGGTAAATCAGAGTAATAATAAATTCTTCTATAGAAAGGCAAAGCAGAGCCAAGAATGAAACTGATGTCACCATTTTAATTGACCTCTTCCATTGTTGTTAATTTATACACAAACACTCTGCCATAAGTTCCCCCTGGAAAACAATCTAATTCCTTTCAAGCACTTTCCATGAAGACCAGATACAGACACTGAGTTTCATGCTGTACTTTTTGTATGTCTTTAAAGCTTTCCCATTTTTTTTCAAGTTGGGGCAAAGAACGTGCTCCTGTAGCAAGACAAAGCAAAGCATGTTTCAACCTTTATGTGAAGCTCCTGATTGCTGCGATAAGGGCTGAAGAATAATTTAAGATACATCAGCTGTAATAGATCACAGCAAAATTTCCAGTGGCCTTTCAAGAAGTCTTACTGGTTTTATGCATACAAAGCCATCTGGGGTGCAAACAAAGCTGAACTTTCTGGCTGAGCTCACATCACAGCTCGCAGCTTGGTTCCAGTGTAGGTCACTAAGCTGCATACTATCTTCTGAAAACTCCTCAAGAACTTAAGCCCAGATAAACACCACAACATAAAATTTCCATGGCTGTCCTGCCTGTTTCACAGCACAGCAGCCAGGACCTGGCCATGAGGGTTATCAGGCCTCACCACTGCGGGGTTCAAGGTTTGGAGCATGGTTTGGGGTGGGGTTCATGCTGCAGAGCATTGCCCAGATGGGCACAGGGTGGCAAGTGGGGCATTGAGGGCCACGAGCAGCCCCTGTGGAGCTTTTGTGGCAGACAAAACCTGGAAATATTTTGAACTTCTTTGCAACTATTTCTTAGAGAGTGAGAGACCACGGGAAAAGCTCAGTCTCCTACTCCAGTTGATTTTGGAGCGGAGAAATCCCCACGAATTAGAATGAGAAATGCACATTGCAGAAGCTGTCTGTGAGAATGCAGGTAAGCTTTGGTACTCATCAAGGCAGCAGAGTTTCCTGCCCTGCTCCTCTGCCTTCGAGATGACCATTTGGTATAAAGAGAGCAGCACTACTGAGAACAATTGTGCTGTTTCCTCTGCCAGATTTTCAGAGGAAGGGGACACATCCTGGGGTGTTACTGATTTCAGATTAAACAAACTATGCCATTTGCTCACAATTACTCAACTATTACTTTTACTGTAATGCTACTTAATTACTTAACATTTTAATTTGTATGAGTAAACAATTTCATCTCTGATCTAGAAATATCTCCTTAAAATCAAGTAAAACATTTTCGATAGGTAAACATCAGACCTGAATTTTTTACTGACTGAGCTAAGAATAGTCTTCAGCAATATACTGAAATTATTTGTTCAAGCAAATGTTCACAAGTACATTAAAATCAAATGTTACATTAAAATCAATCAGTATATTAAAACCAAAAATCTTAATTTTCTTATCTCCAAAAAAAATTTCTATCCCATCATGACTGTAAAAGCCAAGTAGAACCCATATGCAATAAAACAATCCCTAGCCTAAAATTTTAAACCAGTTGTTCAATAACTTCTATTTCTTTGCAGTATTTTCACTTTATTATACTTTTATAATACCCTCAAATACATCTATAAAACTTTACAGCCCTTTTCCAACAGTATTTGGGGTGTGGTCTCAAAAGAAGCACTTTTATGAGCTGCAAGACAGGAAGAAAATGAAAGTACCCTTATGGGACTGAGGCAGGGACACTACAGTTACGAGCTTGGATTTTGATGTATCCACTCCTACCTATGTAATTCTAGAGCCTCCAAGTTTTCATTGCAATTGCTTTACAGAATTATCTTGTATTGGACTGATAACACTGCACAACTTCTCAGTGCTTGAAACTGAAAGTGAGTTATGTTGTGGCACAGTCCCTTTCACAGCAGTAACTGTGCATGGCCAGGGATTTCACTCCTTGTGCTGGAGAATCCTAAGGGCACCTCAAACAGTCAGACACTTTAAATTGAGACCTTTCTCTGTGGATGGTATTTGGAGAGTTAAATTAGAGTCTTACAATAGACTGTGTTAAGATTTCCCCTAAATACACCTCATCAGTTCTGCACTAAAAATTATATTCCCAGTGTGTGCTGAATTATGTGCCAGTACTCACACAGTCACAATAGTGGTCAAAACCAGAGGCATCCTCTCCCAAACTGCTGCTTAGGAACTGGGCAACTAAAGACAGTCTGGACAGAGAGGAAATGCTTTTTTAAATGGAGACACAGAGGCAGAATTTCAAGCTTTTCAGACTGCATGTTCATCACTCAAAGGTTGTTATAAATACCTTTGCAAACTATTCACACTATGCAGATGAAAATAACTCAGTAATAAACAACAGAGAAATGGATTAGGTCCTGTGGAAAAATGTAAATACTGTTTCTCCTCCATCTGCTCTTTCCTGGTAATTAAGTCCAAAATCCAGCAGCAGGCACAAAAACCCACCCACAGACCAGGGACTGAAGGTCAAAACAAAGCTATGACAGACTTGGTAAGAAAATGGCTGCAGTCTATCAGGTGGAAGATGGTGACCTTGTTGTGAAGAAGGAGAGGGAAGTTCTGAAGTGGGAGGTGTTTATTAGCCTTGTTGTGTGCCACCCAAAAAGGCCCCGAGGCCGTGCTCCTTTGGGTGCTCCCTAGGCAATGGTGATTACAAAAGGCACACTCATGCCACAGCCACCAACAGATTTCGTGTTGCTCCCATTTTAACTGGTAACTTTAGAGGCTCCAAAATATCATTTTTCCTAATGGAAATAGTATATGAGATGTTTACAGTTTAGTGGTATATTTTTAGTAAAAGGGAAAATACAACTATGTTTGTGCTTATAGAACTTTCAGTGTTTACAATGAGTCTTCTTGTTGTCAATTTACAAATGGAAAATTTTGAAATGGAAGTGCTCAGCATTTGAAAGAAAGCTCAGTAAAGGCAGGGAAAACTGCTGGATGGACTGGATTGGACTTTTCGTTTGGAGTAGGAAAACATGTCTTTTGGCATATATTTAATAGTAGTAGTAGTAGTAGTAAATATTCAGAAAATATTAAGTAATGATTAGCATCTAGGATATAGTGCTCTATGCTGTAATGATGGATAACAAAAATAAATATAACTGCAGTTCATAGGTTCCAGACTTCAACTACTTTAAACTCAACTGCAAGACCTTGTCCTGAAGGATCTAAAAAAAACCCCTGTATTTCAGTGATGTTTCTGCATTTCTCAAGAATCCAGACATAATGTATAAAACAAGGTATTTTATAGCTTTTATATAAATAAATCATCAACTTGGAAAAAATGCAACATAGTAATAGAAAAGAATGTATTAATTATTGCAAGCAGTCAAACAGGAACGACACAAAATGATAAATGAAAGAACAGATAAAAAATATGACATATCCTGACCAATATATGGATTATACAGTGACTTACTTACACTGGGTAGTTAAAAGTGTGGAAATCAAAAACACATGGCAAAAAATATAAAAGGAGCTATCGCATTAAAACTTATCTGCTGAGCTGAATGAAGGGCAAACAAGGTCTTACATGTGTGAGGATTAGACTCACCTTCTCAATAATAGCTAGGGTAGGTGTTCTTAAACATCAACCATCAGAGTCCCCAAGTTCCACCAGCCTGAATGAGACCCCAAGAAATCAATAAAACCCTTGCCAGGCCACTACCAAGCCCAAGTGTGGAGCACCAGATTACAGGCTGGCTGTAATTTTTGCCTGGAACAACCCAAACACAGTTCTTGGGCCTTAATGAGTTTTGTTCAGCATGAATAGGTTAGCAGAGTGAAGAAACCTCTTTTCTCAACTTGTCCATGTAGAAATGATGTGCCACCAGCTCTGCTAAGGTCCTGGGGACGGTTGCCCAGCTGCATGACTCATGGGCAATGAAACAGAAAGCCATTTTTAGTCCATTTGTCCAGAAAAAAACTCAGGAACTACAGCTCTGACTGCTCAGACACCCACGTGGCTGACTCAAAACTGCACAAGACTACAGAAAAACCTTCAAGGCCTTTCCATAGCAGTAAAAATAAATGGGAAAGGTCAGAATCATGTTCGTAAAGTCTGATCTTATTCTTTAAGCAAAAAGACATTTCAATTGCATACTATTAGATACTTACAGCTCCAGTGACTTACAAGAAGTCACTGTCTGAACACTGTAGAAGGATGCAGTGGCTTCCATGGGCAGCCCCTGTTGTGCAGCTATGATGCTGGAAAGGGCCAGAGACTGGCTTGTGCAGACAGGAAAAGCCTGCAACTCAGCACATAGTCCTGGCAACCCAAAATTTCTCCCAGCAGTACTTCCATTAGACTCCACACATTCAAGTTTTAAAAGTCCTCCCCACCTTTAATCTCAGCAGCACAGCAGGAAACCTCCATCATTTCTACTAAAACACTTTTCTTTCAATCAGGATAATTTTTCTCCTACTTTTCCTGAACACTTTTTTTTCCCCCCTCCTAATTCAACTCATCAATCTTGGTTGAGTTTTCACTCCACATCAGAAAATCCCCCTTTATTCACTGATTGCAAACATCAAATATTTGTACATCACTGAGCTCTCCACCTCTTATGTTTACATGCATCATTTGGGTAGGACACTTTAGGACTTTCAGCTTCTTTAGCCTCTCCCCATAAAAAACTCCTTCTATGTTTCTCATACACATGTGGATGTCACTACATTCAGGGCTATTCTTATGGGCTAGATCTGTTCCTCAGAAAATTAGGAGATGTTGTTGCAAACTTCCTCTCAAAACTAGCATAAGAATAAAAGAATTCCTGGGAAACAGGCTGAAAATTAATTCTTAGTCTGCTGTCTATGACCTCTACCACCTACGTAATTTTGCACTTTTCTTGCGTGGACTTTATGGCCCACAGTGTACCTTGCTACCCAAATAAACAGCTTTCTTAGATGAGAAGCTTCAAGGGACAATGATTCTTTCAGAAGGTAAAAGTGCAAGTCTTTTCTTGCACATCAGTGTGTGTGTCTGTGACTAGTACTATAAACAAAATGGGAACACATAAATAAAAGCAGGTTTTACTAATAATAGCTACCTGTAGATACAGAAGAGGCCTTTCTGATTGCACAGATATTTCTAAGCCATCTGGATGTCTGTAGGATACAGCCTGCAACTCCATGAGACTACACCTCATGTTATATCAAGCATTTTACCATGGCTTAATGAGTTAAAAGATGGCTAGAAGTACTGCTTAGAAATACAAAATGTTGTTAATAAATGTCTTCTCTCACTAGGGGTAGATTCTAGAGGAAGAATTTCGTATCATCAGGTTCTCAGACTGGTAATTATAGCTTACATTTTGAAAGCCACAACCTTGCTTTCATGAATGCAATTTGCATCAAAATCTGCACTTACAAAATCAGGGAGAAGAGTTTTGCACACATAAATTAATTGCCAACCCATTTTCTAGTGCTTGAACTGCAGACAATTAGCCATCAATCATTACTGACCTGGGCTTTACTCAATGAGGACACAAAGAGTACGGCTCTGCAACTAATACCAATCCCACAAATACTGCAGCATCCTAAACATCCCCAAAATCTGTCTTCACTTGACAAAGGAAATACTCTTTGGCAGTAAAAGCTGGTACAGAACTGAAGGTTGGAGAATGAGGAGGGAGAGGAAAAGAGAGAGATACTGATTTGCTCTCAATGAATATGAAAAAGCTGATCTCTGCCATTGAGGAAAATTCTTGCACCAGCAAGTGCTGACTGATTGTGGTGAGGAATGCTTTATCACCCAGATCCAGACACCCTTTCATATGGTGATTATTATTCCTGTCATGACCCTCTGGTCATCAAGCCACAGTGTCTTTTGTCACGAAACAACTATCCAATAAGGAATAATCTAGGAATAGGCCTGTAGCATAATATCTTCTGCTTGCTTATACACACAGCAGGAGGAGGAAAATCTTCTTCCTGTGAGTTATTACCTGCTCTAATCCACTTTGGAAAAGAGCAGTATTTCCTTAATTTTGTGAAGCATGCAAACATATTTTTCACAAACTACAGCCACCTGAATAGCTCAGACCAGAGCTGAAAGCAAATCTTAAAACTCTCTCAGGTACTAACAAATAGTCCAGCATCACCATCAAATCCATGGCAGCACAGAAACTATCAGATATTCACATTAAGTTTGCTAAGGACATGCAAAGACTGAATTTCATGTCAGCTTGCCTCTATATTTGTTTTCATACTGTCTTCTATAAGGCTGATGTCTGGCCTAATTCCTGGTGCTGTTCTTGGAGCAACAGCTTTGACAAACAGAGGTAACATGTGTACAAACCCCCAACAAATTCCACATACTACCCAAAACATTTTAGGTCTGGCTTAGTTCCTATACAGTTAGAGAAACATTTTATATTAACATCACATCATCCATTTTAACATTATCCAACTACAAAATGCTTTAGAACTGATTTAACCTTCCACACATATTTCTCTGTTTTTTCCAATTCAGTTCCTAGAGGAAGGGGCTCCCCCTCTGCAGTGTGCACCACACTGAAAGCATCCAGGGAAGAAGGGCTGGGAACCCTGCTCTGGAAGCAGAATGTGGAGCCATTTCTGGCAACACAAACCAGGTTTTTTTATGTCTTTTCTGTCTCTATTGCCATGTAGATCACCTAACACAAGGGCTGTTTTGAATGGTTTTATCCAACTAGAAAGCTAACCCTAAGTAACAAATACAACAATGCATATACAACTGTACAGAATAAAAAATTAATGGTGTTAGAGAAGGATGATGCACAGAGACGTTATGTGTGACACTGGGGAGGAAGTGGGGGTAAGTGTGCATGGTTAATATGAAAAGATGTCAAAAAAAATGAAGCATAATAATAGTGCAATTTATCCTTGCTAAACGTACTGCTCTGTGCTATAATTAAATATGAAAACCTAAATTTATCTCTATGTTCGGCTGTCATTAACTTAACAGGGAGTGCACATGTTGTAATCTAATGGCTGATTTTTTTCTCCATGTGCAGCATATTAAAATGTATATTAGCCTCAAGGTGCATAAACACAAAATAATAGACCAAAGGTTTTGGCCTGTGGAGAAAAAAATCCATGCTCAAAGGCCGTCAAGTAGCTGGTGATGCAGGGGAGACACTCACTTAGCCTCATTAAGCCAAAGCTCTCTTTTGCTTGTCTTTTGTTCTGCATGACAGCAGCCTCTTTGTTGTATAATAATTCATTCCAAGTTCGTTCCAAGCTACCGAAACTGGTGAACTGTGGCCATTTTAATGAGCAGTATTGGTGGTATGCATAATCTGGAAGCCACGTGGACCAGGCAATCACAGAGCACTGCAGCCAGCAAAATGAGATACTGTCGAAATCACAAATTTGTCAAGTTGTTTTTGGACAGGGTATTATAATAAGCACTAAAATATGCATCTTATTACTCTGCATCTGCCAGTCAAAGATCACTGTAATGAATGCATGCTGCAGGGTATGACCAGGCCGTTTCCCTAAGTAAAACAAACTGCAGAGTACAAAAAAAGAATTATGTATTTTTGGCAGTGCCTGGATTTTTTTTTTTTAAATCCTTTTGCATCAGGAGTTGGATTTTCCTGGCTTGATGTCCATTGCCAGCAGAGAATGCACTAAAACTGCCACAGCCAAGGAGTTAACGTGAATACATGGTTTCTTAATAGCCACATTTACTGCCTGTGCATCTGAAACTCTAAATTCCATGCTCGAAGCAAATTTAGCATACAGTATATATAAACCCCACACAGATTAAACTACTTTAAACACACTGTAATAATCCTAGCTCCTTTTATTTTATACATTTCTTCTGCAAATGGCTTCACCGTTAGAGAAGGTACATTCTACGTAACCTGCTCTCTCTGTGAGAAACAGCACTGTAGGTAATCACAACATAAACTTCCATAATAGAACAATTAGGAAGAAAAAAAAGGTTTTAAAGTGGTCCTTTTTTTTCCCTACAAATTTGTCAGACTCATGATTGAACTCAGCTTGAAAGGCTGGGAGGTTCACCCAAGGCAGCAAACCTGGTAAATGTGACTTGTGCAGTGGGGTGCAGAGTCTGATCTGCTGGTGCTCCCCAAAACCCTGCTGGTGATACCCCACAGAGAACCACCAGACTCTCACCTGCAGCAGTGCCTCTGGAGACCTCTCATCATCTGGTGAGGAGCTGAAAGACTAAGTGGGCAGCAGAAGGAAAGGGCTTATTTCCTCATGTGCCTGCAGATAATGGTGCAGACATATTTTGGCAGAGCCTTATTTTTGGGCAACCCAACAAGCATTGGCAGCAAGAGTTCCTGAGCATGCTGATGTACAGTTCCCATAATATCCTAAACTAAGAGGTTTCTTGATCAATACTGGCTTCTGCTTAAAAGGCTTTGTCTGGCAGAAAGCCACATTTCAGGTCCAAGTTTTAGCTAATGGGAAAGAGGATCCAACAGCTCTGCTGGGTTTGCAAGGCCAGGTTTTGGTAGCAGGGGGAGCTAAAGGAAAGGTTTCTGTGAGAAGCTGTTAGAAGGTTTCCCCACGTCTGACACAGTGATGGACCACCAAGACTGAGCCAATCAGGAATTACAGTAATGCCTCTTTGATTGAACATTTAAGAAGGAAAGAAAAGTTATTGCACAGAAGTAATTGCACTCGGAGAAGAGACAGGTGAGAATATGCAAGAGGAACAACTGCAGACCCCAAGAGCAGTGAAGAAAGAGGGGGAGGAGGTGCTCCAAGCACCAGAGCTGAGATTCCCCTGCAGCCCCTGGTGCAGCCCATGGTGAGGCAGCTGTGCCCCAGCAGCCAGGGAGGTCTAGAGGGATGCAGAGATCTACCTGCAGCCCGTGGAGGAGACCCACACTGGAGCAGGTGGATGCCTGAGAGGGCTGTGAACCCACAGGAAGCCCCTGCTGGAACAGGCTCCTGGCCTGCAGACCCGTGGAGAGAGGAGCTCAAGTTGGAGCAGGGTTCCTCATAGGGTCTGTCAACCTGTGGGAGACCCACACTGGAGCAGCCTCTTCTCAAAGGTCTGCACCCCATGGAACTGCTGTTCATGAAGAGCTGCAGCTCGTAGGGAGGACTCACCTTGGAGAAGTTTGGGGAAAATTGTCTTCCATGGGAGGGACCCTGCACTGATCCAGTGATCAGTGGAAGGACTCCTCTCCCTAAGGAGAAATGACATGTGATGAACTGACCACAACCCCCAGTCCCTGTTTCCCTGGTGGGGAGGAAGGAGACCCTAGAAGGGAGGGAGAAGTGGGGGAAAAAGTGTTCTTAAGATTTGTTTGACTTGTTATCCTGCCTTGATTTTGATTGGCAATAAATTCAATTAATATCCCCAAGTTGAGTCTGTTTTGCCCATGATGGTAGTTGGTGAGGGATCTCTCCCAGTCCTTATCTCAACCTATGAGCCTGTGGTTATATTTTCTCTTCCCTGTCCAGCTGCAGAGGAGAGAGTGGCTGTGGTGGGTACCTGGCATTCAGCCAGGGTCAGTCCAGCACAGCTTAAAACTAATTCTTTTCCCTTTTGACTTTTTCAGAACTGGGGATAGCAATATAGGAAAAAGGGGTTTCTTCACCAATGTTGATTATTTTATTGCAATCTTTATATCAACATATGATGAAACAGTCCATATTTCCAGGTGTAAATACCATTTTTTCTGCCTTTTTTATGTGGTGCTGGAAACAAGGGGAGTGTTCTTTACCATACTGGACAAATTAGCTTTCCCAAAGAACAAGGAGCATTTCCAAAGGGTGAAAACCTCTGCTCAGTGATGGCAGCCAGAGGTCTTGAAGAATCTGAAGGCAGACAAAACTTTATGATGCAACACTGTTCTTGTATGGCTGTAAGTTCCCATTTAATTTACTTATTTAATAGAGGAGTTAATTTTATATTTTGTATGAAATCTGGTTGGTATTGCAAGGTTTTTTTCTCTGCCATACAAAAAGCTATTTAGATTTCACTGGAGTACAGTTAGAATTTAGCAAGTTTATACTGTTCAGAAGACTCAGCTTTTAGTACCCATGGATACTTGAAGGAAATGAGTATTTCTGTCTGTTCCAACATTCAGAGAAGAAAAACAGAAGGTTGTGAAGTTTTAGATAAATGAAATTTCATCAAGTCATACATTGTGTCCATGTACAGCATCATTCTCATCTGTCTGAGGAATAAAGCCACTGTCTATAAATGTGTTTTTACCACAAAAAATTTTAACATTTTCAGTACAGCACAACCTTAATAGTTGAGAACAGCCCACAGTTTGTTTGGGGTTTTGTATATTTCTGGAATCAAGATGCTTAAATGATTAGTAGTTGCTATTCATAATTTTTTATCATTTAGACATGATCAAATAAATGTCACTTTTGCATAACTCCTGGTGCTGAAAGCGAAGTATGAAACATCCATGTGCATTTCTCTCTTCCTATATACCAACACCTAACAGCTGAATACCTGGCCATGTTTTTGTTTAGCTACCTGGCATGTGTAGCAGCCACTGCATTAAGTATGATTTTCACAGCTGCCATTAATGGAACTTTTTACAGAGACAGACTGTACCACTTCTGTGATCACCAGCTGACACCAGTGCATTTCTGGGACATAATCACTTCAGCTCTCTGGATTAAGATCAGTGAGCAACTAGTAAGAGAGTCCTGTAACAAACAGACAGACAAGGTGAGACAGTGAGACACACAGGAGATCAGATTGCACCTCTGGGGAACACTGCACCTCATTCAGATGCCTCGTGAGAACAGAGCTGTCCTTATTGCTCCTGGTCGTGTATTTACCTGAGAAACTTGTGAACATTATTTTAAAATATAATTCTGTTAATTTTGTATTGTAAGGAGACCAACTGTGCCCTTACTCTTGTTGATGCAGTCACCCTAATAACTTTGGGTTGTAAGAGTGTGCACTACATCTTAACTGTCCTCCTGACTGCACCATGCACTTGATCTCAGTCCTAAATTCATTGTGAGGTGAGTGTGTCTTACAGAAGTTCTTCCATGAAGGAGTCAGTGAGAAGCAGTGTGGTGTCATCATTACCTTGCCATTCTCTCATCTCAGCATCAAGATGTGCACACTGAGATTAAAGCTGAGACTAGCTGACAAGTTTTATTCCACGCAAAGGTGATTCAGAGTTGATATTAATGACAGTCATCTGTGCCAAGGTTTCAGGTGCCAGGTCCTCCCATAGAAAAAACCCCAAAACCCAGCTAAATAAGTCATCTGAAAAGCAATGAGGAAGGAAGCCCAGAACTCTGTCTGTGGCCACCTTTGTGAGTCTGACACAGCATCTGTGGTAGGACTCTCTTTGGAGCTGTTATGGATATGGTTACAGCCACGGGAGAGAATGAGTAAAATTGGTGGAACTATGGAAAACTGTATCACCCAGTGGCTGGAAACCAATGAGGCTGGCATTTCTAAGCTGGAATCTCACTCCTGTTACAGGCAGTGTAGTACCACAGGCCACATCCTGGACAGTGGCTCCAGCAGCAACCACTGTGTTAGCAAAAGGGAAAAAGCTACTGGAAAGACTATCAGAAAATAAATACTGCTGGCTCAAAGATGATAAATTTAGGGTCTACAGACAAAAATAAATAGATTCTGCAACAGTGAAAAACAGAAAAAGAGCACTCAAGTTTCCAAAATATTTTCCAGTGCTGTGATGCTTCTGATATTTCAAGGGCTATAAATTACCAGAAGTATTAGTTTCATTAATGCATGAGGATGAACAGATACTAATCAACATGAATCTCTTTTTCAGCCAAAGCATTTTATGTTTGCTATTTAACTGGTTGTTATATTACACTATTTAGCACAGTACTTTCAGTATTCTCTCTGTTTAGGAAGGAAATTATTGTGATAAATGTAACACCTGACAGTGATAACTGCTCAGTTTGTCATTTATCTGGTGACTGCATGGCAAGACAGCTTCAGTTTGAGGTCAGGTGTACCATTTAGAAGAAGGTATTTATCTTTTAGTTTACTCCAGTCATCAAATACTACAATATTTCATGACAAAACTCCACTGTGTCACTCTCCTGTGGCAACACTCGGCACTCAGCATCTGCTTGATGCTGAAACCTGGACAGAAAATGAGTTACAAAAAGAACAGTCCACCACTATATAAAAATATGGACATTAACATTCAATATTGCACTGTGGATCAAAACAGATACCACTGAGAACATACTTATCCAGGAACAGAACAGCTCCTAAATTTGTAATATATTTAGAACTGGTAGAGGCTTGATGAATTTGTATAGAGTCAGAAAGCAAGGGGTTCTCAATGCTGGGGCAAATAATTCTGTCTCAGTTCCTTATTACTGAAATGTCAAATGTCTGAACTTCCTATCCCCATGATTCTATTTGAACATAACAGTAACCTTGTAACAAAAAGGAGGATGATTCCTGTGTATTTTTAAATTTACTGCACCAAACTCATAATACATCAAAATCAGCAAATTCACTTTTTTTTTTTGAATGCAAATGTTCACATGTGTTTGCTGTTTAGGTTCTTATGAGGTCTTACTGAAGAAATTGCATTTCATCTCATGCTGTATACCAATACAAATTGGGACAGCTCCTTATGTCTCTATAAGGCTGTCTCATTTTACTTCATAACATACACATTCCCACACATTATTTTATCAAGGAGAACATAGCAATAGGCCATTTTCTCTGTTCCAAATAAAGAGTAAGGGCATGCTTTTTAGTGAATTCATTTTAGAAAGAGAATCACAAATGGGTGTTATGACTTGCTGCCATGAAAGTTAGATATTTGTGTTTGAATTGAGATGAAACTACAGTACTTAACTAAATTTACTAGGCACAAGTACATGAAATCCAATATTGATAATGATTTATGAAAGTAAGAATACTGATTCCTACAATACTGCAAACTTAGTTTATGATAACATAATTAGTTACACTAATAACACTGCTTAGGCACAGTCTTGCTAATTATGATATTATAAATATTAATGATATCAAGTTTTTGTATTTGATTGCCCCTGGTAGGATCATTTATCATGGTATTTCCAGTTACCAGAGTTATATTATTTTTCTTCCTTTTCCCTTGTTCATTCTGGGACAAACAGCCATCCCGACTTTATGCCTAAAATGTATCAATAGCTCATCAGCAATGCATCCTGCTTAACTTTAAATGCTATTATTTAGTAGCAATGTTACAATGATGTCATACAGTGCTGATACAAATACACAATCAATTATATTCTGTATGTCTTTCAAATGTCTAACAGAGCCAGCCAGACAAGATTACATAGGGCTTTGTTTTTATTCTTTTTCATGTGACCTGTTTCAAGTCAGGATTCCTTTGAATTATTAAATGCTTCCTTAAAGCATATTTTCATGCCACCTTTTTAAAGTTAATTATTGATGTAGTGACAAGCAAAAAAGACTAAGAATTACAATTCTTATTCAAAAGGACATGAGAAACATCTCTGTCAACAGTTGTCTGTTTAGTAAAATACAAAGGTAATAAAAAGACAGAACACTGAGTGCAGCTTCAAAGAAGAATTACAACAAATCTGTAACATGAGTTGGAAATGCTGGGTAGGTTTCCACAGGTGTTAAAGGAAAGAAGTTTAGATATAACCCTTTGAGCCTGGTTTAACTGCTTAACATAAGTAGATGAAAATGAAACTGCTTATATCTTGGTTTATTTTTAAGCAGTGTATTATCCAGAGCTTTAGGAATAGGATTGTCTTTCCTCCTTGAAGGTAATGTTATAATTTTCAGGGCTCCACAGAGAACAACAACAATATAGGAGTCTCTAATCTCCTGCTAAATCCAATTCCAGTCATCAGCAACGATAAGCAGAGATTTGGAGGTGCTTGACACTCCAAATCCTATTCTTTTGTAATTCTTTATTTTTTACAACATTTTCAACAGTCCTACATCAGATTTTTGGAAGGATAATCAATAGGCATGATGTATAACTGGAATCAGTCTTCAAAGTGATCCCCTCTAGTAACCAGAAACAAAAGCTTGGCCTCCCTGCTGTGCAGGTATTTTGCTTAGAGCAGGAGGCAGCCGGGCATCAGCAGGAAGCCAGTTACACCTCCCTGCTTCCCAGCATGGATCAGCAGGTGCCCTGCTGGAGGGGTGAGCAGGACTGGGGCAGCTGCAACCCATTGCATCTGTCAAAAACCTCCAAAAATGCTTCTGTAGCAGGGAACTACTAGAGCAGAGAAGAAAGACAGTCCAGAGGTGAGGATTTCATGCTGACCATCATTTACACTCCCATTTCATCACAGACTTTCTAGGTTTCAATGATTTTGCAGAATTTATTAAATTCTCTGGTGTCACCAATCCTCCCCTGTCTTGCAGGTTTGGGCATCAGCACACATGAAGGACCATGAGATGCTCAGGTATGGTGACTGAAGGACCACTCCTACCCGATCTGGTGTTCCAACTAGCAGCTGGTCTGTGACTACCTGTCTCAGCTGGTCAGAGCCAGTGCAAGGGGGTTTTTGCATGTCTCCTGAATGCTTCATCCTGGCTGGAACACCCAGGAACTTCTGGCACAATATTGGGATCAATCTGAAGCGAGTTGAGTTTCATTAAAACAAGCAGTTCTAAAACTCATTCTAATGCATTTGTAATTTTACATCCTATACTTTTTTTTTAAGGACATGCTATCATGAATCATGTGAAGAGATCATATTTATAGTAAAAATGTTAGCCCATATCAAGTCATGTCAAGAGTGTCTTCTTAAGCTGCCTACGTATTTGTTAAGATTCAGAAGGAAGATGACTTGGTGACTAATTGTGACAGCAGCAGTGATTAATCAAGGTAAGTAGCAGAAACTGCATACAATGATTATGGAATTACACTTAAAACCAAGACACAGTGTCATTATAGAGGAATGGCAATAAAACAACATACCTTTCCCACCAGATCAGCAATTCTAGGTACTGGTTTTCCCTTCTGATGGCGCATGGTTGCAGGACTCTGTCCATTCCAGTCTTCAAGTTCCTCAATGCTTTTCAGGTAAAGAAGAGCTCGCAGTCCAGTGCAGTAGTCATCAATAACAGTGAAATCTTGATTTTGGATCGCACTGCACACCTGCAAAATGTAAGTCAGTTATCAGCACCATCCTGGCAGAGAAGCACACAGAATTAGCAAGGTGTTTGGATTTACTGATTATCAGGTGACCCTTCCTGCACCTCCACTGGGAAAGAACTACAAGAATTCAGGATTATCATCTGCTTAATCCTATGTCATGATATCACCACTGCAGTTTAGGAAAGAAAGGGCTCAATAACACCAGCAGCAGCCCTTGGACCAGACGTGAGGGCTGTTCAGAGATAAACCTGCAAGCCCAGCCCCAGGTGTGCCTGCTGGGGAGCTGATGCTGGGCATGCCAGCACCCTGGCAAACAAACCACCACCTGTGCTCAGCCCTTTGCCTGCAGACACTCAGGGCTATCCCCCAGCTTGCTCTGCTCAGGCACAGCCAGGTAGGTCCCTGCCCAGCAAATCTCAGAACCCCAGACTTGCTGAGACTGGAAAGCATCTCTTGAGATCGTGCTGTCCGACCTCCAGCTCAGAGAAGGGTCAGCTACAGGAGGCTACCAAAGGCTGCATCCAGTCAGGATTTAAATATCTCCAAATACAGAGACTACACCTCTCTGGGGAACCCAGCTCAGTATTCAATCTCCCTTGCAGCGTTTTTCGTATGTTTAAATGGAACTTCCTGTGTTTCAGTCTGTGCCCATTGCCTCCTGCCATTCCACTGGACAGCCCTGAGATAAATCTGAATCCAGTGGAAGTGTCTCAGCAAACAGCACTCATTAAGCTGACCTGCTAGGCACAGAACAGAACAATCCCCTTCTGCCATCCAGTGCAACTGGGAGGCCAGGCCACTTTCCTTAGATGCTTTGGAAACACAGACAGCAATACAGCTTTATAAAGCAGTGATCCCTGACCTGCAGAGCTTAACATGTAAACACAAAACTACTGACAGCAGAAAACAGTCTGACCATTCACGTGGGTTCTTCTAGAGCATAGCAGGGATATCAGCTCAGGCTTAAACCCACAGAGATCCCCAACCAAAATGACAACTGAATAAAAAGTCCCTGACTGTTCTCTGAATACCTCCTCATTAGCTAAACTCTAATCAGCCATCAGTGACAAGATGCAGGGTTGATTGAGTGCCATTAATTATCAGTCCCTGGAAGTGCTCTGAAATTCCAGATGTGTCAGTGCTTTCAGCCTCTGATTCAGCTTTTACAGTAAAAGCTGAAAGGAATGCTCTTGGTAATGCCTTGGCTCCAGGCACACATAGTGAACACAGCAGTGAAATAGCCACCTACTTTAGAACACAAACTGGTGCACACAGACATGCACAAGCACATCCACACTTCTGAGATGCAGAAACACAATTAAAAAGCCCAGGGAATATATTCTTCTTTTCCACATTTCAGAAATGACAATACAACTTGCAGTCCTGAAGACAGTTCCACATCACATTGGGAAACACCATGTACTCAAGAGGAATAAGGAAAAACACAAGGGCAGGCTATAAAATAAGCACAATAACATTTTCTATGCAGTGCATTTACATTACAAAGAAATCTTTTTCTCTGGAGAAACAGTGTGGGTATTAATTAGGTCTGTTACACCTTCCACAGGCTTCAAGATTTTTTTTTTTTTTGAGAGCAATTATAGAGAGCATCATAATAATTTCCCGTACAGGTTATTTAACTGCAAAACTCTGCTGATGCTTATTTAAACCTTTTTGTACAGCAAGGAATTTTCTGGGTTTTTTTAGTTCATGGGTAACACTTTTATGATCTACTCTCAAAAATGTAAAAAAATACAGTTAAAAGCCATGTCATGTCACCTGAAACAAGTTCAGACACTTTTGTCAAAATCCTGAAATATTTTGACAGGATGTATACACATGAGATACACTGGAGGATACCTGTAATAACCTTATAAATAAAGAGGCTTTTACTGTTTTCCAGCTTGTGGTGCAGTGTTATGAACTGCAATAATATAAAAATGTGTGGAAAATAATAACACACTAAGAGCTAACTATTTGATCCACGTGATTCTATAAGCAGTGCACTATTTGCTTTCCCTGGAAAGCCAAGAAAGTTCCAAAACTGAAAGCAAAGTGTGGTTTTTAAGAAAAATGTAAATTTCTGCACCAAAGAAAAATGTTACATGAAATGGAAAGGCTTGAAACAAAGAAGTGGTCTCAAGCAATCCTCCTCTTCTGTAGAAACCTTATGACTATGGCACTCGATGGTGTGGATAATTAGCCAAACATGCCTTTCACTGATTTCACTGGGATAAAAGCAAGTGCTTACATTTATAGGCCTTTCCTAGAAAAAGACAGCCTCAAGGCTTAATACATACAAAACCAACTGAAATAATTTTGCCTTTTTTTTGGCGAATTCCAAAATTCTGAGCTTTAAAATTTCTTATGTTGCACATATCACATAGTGAGATTTGTATTTTAGGCTTACAGTATCTTCCATCAATCAGTGTAGAAGCCTTTGCTGCATTTTAAAAGGTGGTGAACAAAGTCAGGATAAAAGGTCGCCATGACCCATCAGCCACGGCAATTTCTACACCACAGAGAGAGGTTTTTAGCATCATACCTGGCTGCCTCTGAATCACCAGTTTAAATGACACTGTGTCCTCTTTTCAGCACAAGAGAAGTGGCAGGGCAATAGACCAGGTGAGACTCATACTCAGGCATCCGGAAAAAAATCACAGAAGAGCTGAACCGACCCATCTCCACACCTCATTAATGCTCTGCCCCTGCTCGCACTGGGAACAGGCACTTGCCTCCCCTGCCAAGCTCAGTGCTGAGCCCAAGCCCCCTCTGCTGCAGTCCAGGTATTGCTGTATTCAAAATGGTTGCTACCACCTCTCATTTAATGTCTTATTAAACCCCTTCAAGAGGAGGCAAAGGCAAGCAGTGCTGTGTAAGGGCTGCTGTCCGTGCCTCACACACCAATGGAACAGCAGCAGAACTGCAACCAGCCCTGCCCGCTCAGCCCCTCTCCTCAGCATCAGGCTGGCACCCACCAAGCACAGCGGAGTGTGCTTCTCTTTGGACCCTGAAGCAAAAACCTGAGCAGCACTGAGACTTCACACACCTCTGCCCTGGTGTGCCACAGCCCTGCTCTGTGCCCGTGGCCAGCAGAAGCTGCTTACGGGCCGTGCCCCAAACAGAGCGCTCCTGGAGCCGCTGCTCGGGGGGTTTATCAGCCCAGGGTCTGGCAAGCAGCAGTGCTGGGACTTTGCACAGCAGGGATGGCACCTGTTTAATATCCCTTAATCCTAAATAATCCAAGTGGATCTGTTTAATGAGTAAATTAACGTTCAGCTGTTCACTGACCCAGCCTTTCACCTGGAACATTTAGGTAGAAAGCATCTTCGGTGGAAGATGAGAGACTGGCCCTGTGGAGCATCCTATGGGACAGAGTGAAGTCCAGGTCACAACGAAGCTGTCAGCTGTACTGCTGACAAGTGCTGTCCTACTGACTTGTTTGTGTTGCTTTCTAGCTTTGGACTAGGACTTGGACTAGAAGCAAAAGGTGCTACCGTTTTTTCCTGTTTAGGAAGATAATTTGTATTATTCTCATTGCACTAATATGCAGGGAGGTAAGTCTGCACAAGCTTGGTTTTACTGCATGCCTGGCTCTGTCCCAGTAGTAGAACTGCTACAATTTACATTTTAACATTGGATGTCCTTCCTTTTCTCGCAGATCCAGACTCCAGTGATTGCCCCTCATATCCCAAAAGACATACACAGGCCAATGTGCAATGTATGTTCAATTACAATGTGCTCTCAGTATCCTGAAATCTAAAACTGCTCAGCATAAGTTGCAGCTGTAAGTTACAATTCTAATCTTTACAGACATGTCTGAGATAGTAAAGACACAATGCCAGCTTTGCTGTTGGTAAACACACACCAAATTATCTCACTGGGGAATGGTGAAGTGAAATGTATCAAGATTGTTATTAAGGAGTCACACAAATCCAAAACTTTTAATTCACATGTTTTGAAGAAGAAGTTCATTGCTGGTGACAAGTACTTCCACATCAGCCACAAAATACTGTAGACCCCTTTGCTGTTAGCAGAATCATTACACAACAAAGAGATACCAATTTCCAAAGTGCTTACTGAGGCAAATCCCCTGCACTGTTTATTGAGAACTCTGTGTAAGACCTTCCAGTTTTGTCCACAGTCTGTGTGTTCTAGAAGCAATGGGAAAGATACCCAGACATTAAATTTTATTTCTGTTTCACTCTCTGCAAAAATGGATGTGGTTCCTGTCCAAACTTCGGCATGTCCTGAGGGACTGTGTTGAAGACCTGTGCCATCCGTGCAGAATTCAGACAAAGTGCCTGAAGCATTTCCAGTCAGATCACCCACTAAAGCAATTCCTGCTCAGTGCTATCCCTGCATCGTCCCTTTGGGAGATCTTGTAGTGGAGGAATGTTTTCCTGTAACACTAGAAGATGAAAGAGTGAAGTCCTCTTCAGGCTGTGCACTCTCTTTTACCCCACGACCTTCAGTCTTTACATAAACTCTTTATTGTATGGCAAAATCCCAGCTGGACAGGTGATGATGGGGAACATAGTGCCAAAAACAAACCCTAGTCCCTATCTACATTATTTCTATTCCATCAATAGCTGGGGGTTCAGCAGAGGCCACAGAAGAGATGCAGATCTAGACATGCTTGTGCCAGTTTTTCCCTACACAACTTTCACCTAACAAGAGGTACTGTGTATAATCTCACATACTGCTAGATCAGTGTAGACTGGAGCAGGTCAGAGTATTTAGCCTGTTCAATAATGTATTGTTTTTCCAGAAGAGAGTAACTGTTCTTAGTGTGACAAGATCTGTGTGAACAAAAATCCTGTAACGTCTGGCAGCTGTTGTGCTCCAAACTGAAATTGTTTCAAAGCACTCTTAGAACCCTTTGCAAGTGAGGAATTTTTTTTTTTGGGAGACAATAGCTTGGAGAAAATTTTAATTTTTACACCCCTCTGAAATACATGTATCTCTCTTCAGGACATGGGTGTAAAGCAATTGTCACTTTTATGAAAACAGAAGTATCAGTAAGGAGGCAGATGGGTGGCAGTGATACACGGTCTAAAAGTAAGAAGATTGATGGGTATATATTTGTATATACAAATGCAAATCACATAGCTTGACTGTTCTACCATATTAGTTTCCATTTGTTGTAGCTGTACAACATCAAAGCAGTGATGTCTCCATATACTGCATTTAGTGGTAATGTAACGGACTACCAAAAAAAAAAAAAAAAATCAAAGTGAGAGTTTCTAAGTAGTTTCCTGGCAATTGAGACAGCAGGCTCTTTCATCTGTGCTGTAACTGTGGCAGTGCATTGATTTAAACTCCTTCTGAGATCTCAAATGCTTTTATATTCGTAGGTCTCACTGGCTGCTTTCTTTTTGCCTTTTTTCCCCTTCAAATGATAAAATTCTAGCATTTAGCAGAACGCCATCTTGCTTCCCCAGAAGATGGAAACTTATTTCAGCTTTGGTTCTAAACTGCACAGGATTTGTAAATAAAATAGCTCTCAAAATGCCATTCGATTAAGAAATTGGCCTTTGACTTCACAATTTCTAATATTCTGACCATAGCAAAGGGATAAAGAACTATTATTCCTCTGAGATACCTGTGAGAGGGTTTACAATGCATTAACAATTGTGCTTTTCCATTAATTTGGTTGACTCCCTTTGAAATATTTTTACTGGTATGCTCAAATGGTAAATAAAAGGTTTTCTGTTTTGTATTAGAATATATTTTCAATTTTAGCATTAATCATCTTTCTACAGAAGCTTTTTCTATTAAAAATTCTTCCTGATAAGTATTGAAGACATAAATTCACCTTCCTGTTGGAGAAACATTAATGAATGCCCGAGCTGTTATTTAATGTATAGTTGAAGCTACTGCTTTCTTGATTAGTGTCTACTGATTAAGATTCTATTTGTGCCCACCTGTGTATGTATATGAATTGCCAACATTAAGAAGATTGATTTTATTGTAGTGGGCAACAGCATTATGAAAATCTGGGTGAGGTATACATACAAATTAGAATTTATTCTCAAAATCAAGCAGCAAAAATTGACTGGACTACAGGAAGCACTTTCTGGTCCATGCAGTCTATATGCTGCATAGCTCTTGCCTATGAAAATGAAAAGATGTGTTTTCTAGCCCCTATACAGTAATTTAGATGTGCCCACATCTCCACAGCAAAAAGCAGCAGACACTGCATTGTTTGTCTGGCACAGTGCTCATAATAATGTGGCAGGAGCTGCAATGTGAGAGCATGCAGACAAATAAAATCTCCTCTGAGAGGGCTTTCTGTATGTACAGTCTTCAGGATACCAATGTCTATGGAAAGGCTGACTCTATAATGAGGTTCCTCCTCCTCATGTCTCGTTGAACACCAACTTACCAGAATATTAAATGTGTAGCCTAAATTATCCTTTCTATCTAATTATTACTTCTGCTAGAGGGTTGTAGGATTGAGAACATCAGGGGAAGTGGTTTATCAGACAATGTGGCGCAGTCTCGGGATAAAACCTTGAGACTCTTTGTTTGAAAAGGACAAATTTGTGAAAAGAAAAAGCTTCCAAAATATTGATACAGTACAGATGGAATGATTTGATTCACTCGCATTAGCTGCTTAAATTACTCCAGAGATGCAGGTTAGCAGATGGGATGTTACTTAACAAGTCTTCAGATACTGGATCAAGATGCAAAACTGAACTGCGCAGTAGATGAGAGCCTTTTTCAAACATTACAATTGAACTAATAGACATGAGCAATGAACTGCTATTTGTTTCAGAGCCTAGGACAGCTTTCAGAAAGCACTTTGAAGGACTCAAATATTACACCTATGAAATGTCTGAATTATGAGGAAGAAAGCCCACCTAACCTTTTTCACTGAGTCCAAGACTTGAAGTCCTAATGAGCTGAGGGCTTAGTAGTGACACTTTGAGGGATAACACACAGAAGAAAGATGCAAAGATGCTAATAACTCCAGGCTCTGAAAAGCAGGTGACCATGCACATAAGGCTTAAAAAAAATCTATATTGAAAAAAAAAAAAAGCTGGATAGTCCTATGCCACATGGGTCTCTGAAGTATTTCAGGTATTTTGTTATACCTCAAGAAATTTCATCAGACAATCTTAGATAATTTGTCCTTCTAATCAAAAGTACAGGCTAATGTCAGTAAATGGAGCTCAAAATTAGTTGAAATGAAAAGAAGGTCTCCAGCCCATGCAAGACAAACTTATGGGATAAACGCTGTATTTCCTGAAGCAGCTTGGATCCTCTCTACAGCAGGACAACATAATGCTGACATGGTGCCAAGCAGAGCTGAGCTGGCACTTAGGGAGCATCGAGGCAGGGACTGCAGGGTTGGAAATACAGATGCAGCAGCTGGGCAGCAGGAAGAGCCCCACAGGGTGTGCTGAAGCCACAGCAGCCTCCTGACACAGGCTTGCTGAGAAGCTCCTCCAGCACCAAGGTGATGGCTACTCTTCCTGGCAGAGAGACCTCAAAGTACCTGATTTTGGGGGCTGCAAGGCAGGTCTTGTTCATGTAGTGCACTCCAGCAACCCTGGGCAGTTGTGAGTGGCCAACAATGAAGGAGGAGAAAAAAGTTGAGAATCCATTAACCACTTATCAGAGCAGGGCACAGCAGGAGATAAGAGCACTATAAGGGATCCTTTAGGAACGTTATCCAATGCATTAATTCCTAGCCTACTCATATCCATTTTTCCTCCCCTTAAGTTCTCCATTGCCAATTAATGTATCTTTGATCTAAATAGCTAAACTGGGTGTTTGGGAGTGGGAAACTGGTACTTATCAAGGGACCCTGAACGAAGCAATTTTGTATCCCGTGTCTTTGAGAGGGGAAATGCAGAATAAATCAAGAATTTTCAGAAGGCTCCCTCAGGTAACTGTGGGTTTTTTCCCTGTCAACCACCCCTAGAGAAATGGTTATATTTCCTTATCTCACTAAAGCATTCTGTCAGTTCTTGGAACTACAAAGTGGACCTTTATGCAGTAGGTGGGCACACACACCCTGATAAAAGTGCTGATCATGATCATCTTTCCTAAGAAAACAAATATGATTCCACATGCCTTGAGCATTGAGGAGTCTGGGAAACAGCTTCATAATCAGCCATGTATAGCAAATCGTATCATTGTACTGCAGATCTACAAAGTGAAAGACAGCTTTGAAAGCAGATGAACTAACTCCCCTGTGTAAACAGTCCAATCACACATAGAGGCTCTACAACCAGCTTTAAATATATGCTGAATAGCACATCATATTTTATTTATTAACACCCAAAGGTCTCCCCTCTCTCTTACAAGTACTGTTGTAGAAATTAAATCCTCCAGCTCTCCCAGCTCTCTTCGGCTGCTGGGACAGCATCACCAGTTGTGTCAAGTAGATGATATGTCAGGTAGATGTAGATTTATCTGGCCCATTTCCAGCTCCAAAGAAATTTCTACAGCAGGTACCAGTTAAGTCACTCAGATATGGTGCTTTGATGACAAAGGTCATCAACTAACATTACACAGAAGTTAGCAGTGTTTTTAGTACTTTGTTTTCCAAGAGCTAGCCACAGGAACACCATCATCTCTGGCATTGAGTTGGCCTGTCATCCCATTTTTGGAAAGGTGTATTTGTCAGAGATGAGTGTGATTCTAGGAAAGCACGCTTTTCAGAAAACAGAGGTATTCTGAATCACGTGGGGGAAAGAGTTTCAGAATTACCAATATGTGCTGTTTGACAACATGGAATGCAATGGCTCCATTTAACTTGAAAATGTCTGTTTCGTTAATTGGAATGAAAAGGTCAAAACCAAAATATGTTGCAAAAAGATTGAAACAGATTTGATTCACCCAAATACAATTTTTTCTTTAAATGTGTTAATTCCACACGATTTTAGAATTTTGATTATCAATCTAAACTGGAAAACTTTTCCATACTTAAACTATTTCCTGACCACTGGCAATAGTCAGGCTCATTAATGCTTAACAGATCCAGGGCAGACCTTCAGTGTTCATCCCAGGACACTCTTGAATGAAGACACAGCAGGGACTTGAGCCCAGATCTATTTTGATTAAATGAAATTTGTCAATGAAAAACAGTTTCCTCAAAGAAATTTTCAGCAGATTCTAATGAGAACCATCTACTGAGGGACATCCTCCTGTGACCAGAATTTTGAAAGCTGCAGACCTCTCAAAATCAAACAGAAAAGCATTTTTTCCATTTTGAAACCTCAATTCAGTCCTGCAATGATTAACCCCTCATCCTTGTGAGTCTTTCCCTCTAGTACTCTCACATTATATTTCAGCTAAAATTACTTTCATCCTTTATCAGCTTGCCTGTATGAATTTGTGCAGCAGCTGCTGTGTCCATTGAAGAGAGAGATTCATGTGAACAAAATAGTTCTGACCCTGTGAATCCTTCGTGCCTGAGATAAAAACCCACTTCCACATTTCCTTAGGGATTGTTTTACCTATCTCCATCCAAATAATAAATATCAGCAAGAAAAGCAGCAACATAACTCAGGATATTGATGGAAGTTAAACCCTTCCTTAAATGTACTGCCAGCTTCCAAAATGCCAGCTTAGAAAAATGCTTTCTCTGTTTCTCTTATTCTAATTGCATGGATATAAGAACCCCTCATCAGCCAGATCAAGCTGTGTCAGGGGGCTTGTGCTGTAGCAGGAAAAAACTTATTGCTCCTTCCTTCCTGGGCAGAAAACCCACTGTTCTGACACTGGGAAAAGGGACAGAGCAGTGACCAAACTGCAGCTAGCCCAGCACCAAGCCCAAGCTGAGCTGCACAGCAGTGCACCCCTGTCTCAATGTGGGCTCCAGGACCATGCCTTGCCTGAGCACAGCCTCTTCCACTGCTCGCTTTCCCTTTCTTCCTTTCACTGCCAGCTACAGCCTCTGACTGAAAGACCAACAGAGCTGCTATGATACAAAAAGGAAAATTTCTTAAACATGTATTTTCTTCGTATGACTAAAAATGTCTCCAAGAAGAACTTCTCTGATGGCAGAGCTTTGCAACACTGAATGTTTTACGTATTCCCTTTTTGGAAAACAAGTCCCCTGCAGTTACAACACATATAACATTAAAAAAAAAAAAAACCAAAAAACCACAAGAATTTTCCTAAGTAATTATTGTAGATGGCAGAAAGGAATAAAGAAACAGCATTTTCCACTGTGCTTATCCTGCCTTCTATTTATTTTCAATATCCAACAAGGAGCTGGGTACACTTCCAGATTCAATTTCCAGTCACCTCGGCACATACTCAAGGGAACTCAGTCTGCAACAGAGCTAGCTTCATGTCTGAAAGCAACCCGAGCTGAGTAAAACAACTTGCCTACAACCTCATCAACAATTAACTGAGCCTCTAGTGAAGAGTTATCTCTGTGTTACATTTAGTTTGCAAACTTTAAATAAAACTCACTCGGTGTCAATTCACACCATGTGCTTTATCTGCACGGGGAAGAGCTCTGTGAGTGTTCATCCAAGAGAGCAGCAGCACGAATCCACATCAGTAGTGTGAATCCACATTAAAAACAGGTGCAGCAGAACTGGGTTTTCAAAGGACAAGCAATAGTGTGGTTCCTTGGGAGACAGGGAGAAAAACATGTTGCCAAAGCAATTATTCTTTCCATCCCCTCAATTCTTAAAGTCCCTGTGAGGCCAGACCCAGGGAAGCAGGGCAGACTCCCAGGAAAGGGGAGCAGACCCAGTGTCCCCAAAGACAAGGATAGGATCCGAGGCCAGGAGTGACTGGTATAAGGGCAGCATTTGAGCTGATGCTCAACTGAGAGCTAATTGTTAGTAAGTAATTATTACCATATAGTGATAGTTGAAGCTACTTTGCATGAGAATTCATTATGAGAATGACAAATAGCAATCGTTACAGAATGAGCTTCAATTCATTCTTACAAATTTATGAAATAACAATCCTATCTACACAGACTTCATTTACTAGCTGGTGAAATGAGCAGAAATAAAGGAAAGCTAATAGATAAATCCCCTAAGAAGCTCCAAATAAAAATGTAGAACTAATGCAAAACTGCACAAAATAAAAGGCATTATTAGTGTTGAATTTAGTCCGTAACTTTACAATGTGCTGATTTGAATATTGCAACTTTTCATTAAAAGTGGCAAAATAATATGTAAGAATCAATGATGAAAACCTGTTCTAATTTGATGGTTTTTACTACTATAATCAAAAAACTTTACAGATTATTTTTGTTTGACGAATTCTGATTTCCTTTGAAAGAAATTGTCACAGAAAATTCTCACTATCAGTTAGCAATTTCCCTCCCAATCGTCTGTAATGGAGCAAGTGTGGCTGTGGCAGTCCTCTAATTACTTTTTTTTTTTTTTTTATTAGCGAAGACAGACATTTGAGAACAGGTTGAATTTCTGTAATTAGCACTGGGCTAGGAAAAAGCCAGAAAATAATGAAATGTTTTCGGAAGTGAACGCTTGGGTATGTCTGTCCCAACTCTTTGCTCTCCTTCACATTCATTTTTCTCTGGATTTTATGTCGATATGTTCAAACAGCACTTTGTTCCCCCTTTTGTTTCTGCATGTACTGCAAATTTCAGCTCTGCAGAGAATAGCCACTCCATTCAGTGCTGCATCCATTGAAGACCTTTTTCAGTGCGTGGCTCTGTGAGCAGTGGAGCTAATGATATCTGGCTTCCAGCAGCTCTGTGTCTCCTGGTTGGGTTCTCTGACGTCTAATAAGGTGTGACTGCCAATTAAAGCCTTTCCTGTGGCTGACAGGGCCCTAACAGTGCTGTCCCATGCGGGTTCTTAGAGGTCTGATAAAGGTGAGCTCATAGTGTGCTTGTGCTTACAGTGAAGGAATGCAGCTACTCCCTCTCCTCTGCCTTTCTTCGTTTCTCAAAATCTGTTGGAGTAAAACACTTTCTACCTCGTGGCAAATTTCAGTGAAAATGGCCACAAAGCCCAAATGTGATGGAGGATACTCAAATGGATGTACAAATACCTATCAAGTTTCTTTGGGAATACAGTCTAAAACCTGCTATTTCTACAGGAGATTACACTTATCTCAATCAAAGGACTTATATCTGAAAAGCAGTTTTGCCTTAAGTGGCATTTTTTTTTCTTAAAGATTCTGGTGGGTCTGAAGTACCATCTCTTGAATCTCATCTCATATCATTTTGGTAGCCTGACACTGCATCCAGCAACCTATTCTACCCTCATCAGTTTTAATCATGGGAGAAGAAATAAGTCCAGCACCTTAACTTCTCTGTGTCATAGACAGCTTTGTATAGAAAGGTTTTGTTCTTCTACCCTTCCAGCCACAGCCTGCATCAGAAGCCTCACAGTGTCCAGCTGGTGCCCAAGTGTGCCTGGTCTGGGGCTTATCTTGGAGCACTCTCTGCCTGGCCCAGAGCAGAGCCTGCAGCCTGTGTTCCCCCCGTGTGCAGGGGTGAGGACAGGCAGGGGGCAGAGGAAGGGTGGGCTCTTTGGGAGTCCAGGCAGGAGAAGCACAGCCTTGCTCTGCCACACAGATGGCACCCTGTGGCTGTTTGAGACTTGCAACAACCCACCCGACTTCCTTCTCCTCATACAGGGCTGAGACAAAGGACTCTTTGTCTGCATTCAAAATCATGGCTATTCACTGCCAGACAAAGTATTTTTTTCCCAGTGGCTATCAGTATAAACTTAACCTGGAACTTCAAAACACAGGGCCAGCTCCCTCACTCCCCTGCCCTGCACGCCCATGATTTAAATGTCTTTTAGTTCTCCACTCTGCATTAAATGGCACAAATAGTAATCACAGGATGAGAATTTTCTGGCCTGATCTATTCCTCACTTAACTAAGGTATCAAAGTCTTCACTGCCTTCAACAGACACTGACACAGGCTAAAAAGAATAGCAAGGAAGTGCATGGAGAACCAGACCCCTACTTTGCACTTCTGTAGCCATAAAAAAAGTATAGAGTTCCTTACAGGGTTTCACATTTGCACAAATACAATAACAGTGCTGTCTCATAGATCAAGTCCCAGGATTTTGTGATGGAAAAGCCTGTTTATTCACACACAAAGGGCCGTCCTGCTGTTATAAAAATCTCTCAGCTAAATGCTTCAGTAAAAAGCCTGCTGAAGAAAAAACAATAATCAAACTGTCCTGAATCCCTTGAGACTTTTGCTCCAAAGAGGTACCAACAAGAAGGCTCATTGAAAATGTTAAAAATCCACAAGCAGTCTCCCAAAAACAACTGCATTCCATGCTGGAGGGAGAGTTTGTTGTACAGAGGCAAAACTCATCACTGTTGCTTTCCTGTCATGGGCTGCCACATTTCCAGAATTGCTTTGCTCCTCCTCAGATCCCTGAGGGGCAGGAAAGAAGGGCATGGAGCAGATGCAGCTTCATGGCAGCTCTGCCTGAGGTGGGGGCACACTCCCACCTTCCTCCCCTGCTGAGAGATGAGGAGGCAAGCAGGAGCACGTGGGCTGAACACAGCACGGTGAGGACGAGAGCACAGTGCCCACAGGATGGGACTGCAAGGCTCTTCAGCCCAGCCAGGAGAACAAGGAGATGAAGGTGGAGGAAAAAGGGCTCAGGGCAAAGCCACAGGCTGCCCCACTGGGTGGATTTTAATTCACTGCTGGGCAGAAAACCTTACAGACATCCATGTCTGCAGCAGAGGACGTGTGTGACCTCCATACTCTGTAAGACATTTATTTAAAAAGGAATCCATACTCTTTACATGCAAATGACCAATATTCCAGATGAACAAAGTATTCCATACCAGAATATAATCCTGAAAGGTTCTACCATGAAATGAATATACTTCAGAAAGTACCCCTTTGTTCTACCTCTTTTTTTTAGTTACATCTGCTAGAAATAATGACTGCAGAATCTCTTTCAACAAAAGGTCATTTATGTCAATGGACAGAACACAGAGGATCAGATCACCTGCTGTAATTGCAAATTAATGCTCTACTGCTAATGCATTAACTACACAATATTGATCTACAATTGAATCATACAGGCTACTGTGAAGTGATTTTTACTTTAATATTTTTACACTTTTATTGCTTTTTCCATAATGCATTTTCTCTTTCCACTGGAATTTTCTATAATTGTTTCCCATTTTAATTTCCTGCATCAAGACGACTTTAAAAAATGTATGTCTCTTTCAAAACCTTGCAAAAATCTAACAAACCATCAGTGTCCCATGCTAAATCACATAAATGTTGCAAAACATGCAAAAAAAAATTGATAAACATCTAATTTCTATAAATTGGGGCTTTAAAAAAAGCTTACTTAAATTAGAAATAAAAATACCTCAGCCTCAGTGGAAGCCTGTAATAATGACATGTATCACAGAAAGATGCTTCTAGACATTTCTGGAGCTCCTTGTACACAATGAGTGCAGGATTATCTGCATATTAAAATTGGTGTTTTGTTTTGTTTTGCTTTGTTTTTAATTTCATGCCTGTACTGAAAAGGAGTTGGTTGATTCAAGTATGTTTAATAAAGCATAGTGCTATGGAATCAGCTGAAGAATGACTGAAATGTTTCAGTATCTTTAATGAGAAATTAAAAACCAAGTAGGGTCTTTTTGCAAGTGTTTCTGAAGTCCATAAAGTAGAAGAATGCTCTGGTAAATTTCTGTATAAAATCTTAAGCCCAGCTACTACTGACTACAATGATCCAGTTTGTTTTTCATGCCTGCTGCAAAATTCCTTACACCCAAACCTTTTTGCGAGTAACAATACTAAGATGTTGCCCTCCATCTTCTAAAGGAGGGAATAGAACATATTTTGATTAGTGAAACTCTCTCCCCATACCATTTCCTAATATATCTGCTTAATACCACTCGAGGTGGTTATGGCACACAGCAAAATATGGCTTACCTCCTGACTTGCATTCCTGTGTATGATGAATTTGCAAATGGAAAATAAATCCCCATGTTTCAAAAATAAAAGCAATTGGAAAAAATAATGGAGGACTGATTGCAGGTGAATTAGCTGCAGAGGAAAACCTGATCTTGCTTTTAATGGAAGAGCATTTATTATTCATAAACCTTTCCTCTAACAGATATGCTACATTGCAATTAAATCAACTCACACAAAGCCTCCTTATTCTCCTAGGCCATGAATGTCCTGCTCCCATGGCAGAGAAGACACAGGACTCCTGCTGAGACACAATGAAGGGAAGCCCAGTGGCCAAGCAAGGGCTGCTGTGCCAGGCTGTCGAGCTGGGCTCCAGGGATGGATCAGTGCAGTCTGTGCCACTCTGTAGGATGGGACCACGTTTAATGCTGGATGATCTGACAGTCCCTACCCTTTACAAATCCTGATGGGTGACAGGCTGGTAACAGCAGGAACACAAACCAGTTTTAAGCCTACTGCCTCTTTGGCACAGCTGAACACAGAGATTGCTCCATCCCTGCCAAAGCCCAGGCTGCTCACTTCCTGCCTCTGGATCAGTCATAAGGCGTCCTCGTTGTTTTGGAAATGTGAAGTCAGATCCCAAAATGTGCAGTGTTGTGTCAGTCTGAGTGTCCCTTCAGAACCACCTCCAATGGTGTCCAAAGCAGAAATTTTAGATAAGGCTCTGGGACACATATAGAATTATCCCTAGCTTCTACCTGCTTAACTCAGGGACTTGCTATGCAGGGAGTCTTAAACACTGGACCATTCAGCAGATCACTTTATTTGATGCTATCTACAAATTCTGTCCTTGGTCTGTGTGCTGGTACTGAGAAAGCAGAAGTGAGTGTCAAAGCTGTAAGCAACAGAGGTTGTGACTGCTGAAGGAGCCAGTTGGGCATTTGATAACAAGGATATGTGGGAGATTGGGATTCAAGGAAAAGAATATTAGCTGGCTATTTGCATGACCTCGTTTAGAAGGAAAACAATAGAAATGATACTCATAATCCTAATTATGTTCCAAAGATGATCTGTGAAGATGAGGCTGTCTTCTTCCGTCTGTCACAGTGTATCTCATCTGAGAAGCAGTCTAGTCCCAGTAAGTGTATTTCTTCTATGACTTTCTATAGAGATTACTCATTTCCTTCTCCCTTCCATCTGTCCTTCCCATCATGAGGGAAAGATTTATGGCCTGTATTCACAATCTTGCATGAAGTTTACTAAAGGCTTATTTTAAAATAGATGCAATTGAACTAGTTGAGATCCTTACCTACACAGCCACTTCAGAATCCATTCATCTGAGATTAGTTTAAATGACTTCCCTACTTTAGTGAAACAGAAATAAACCACTCAAACTGAGGATATTTTTGACCCAGACGAGTTTAAAATCAGTTCTAGAGATGACTTAAGTTAAACTGGTGAAACTTAAGGACAAAATAAGGGTTTTTTCACCATCTCCAGGAAAAAACTGTTGAAAAGAGAAATTGTTCTGCAAAGGGCAAAAGATCTGTATAGATCCAAGTCATTTGTGGAAGACAGTTTTAGAGAATTTGATTACTACTAACAAGAAAACAATAATTAATGTCTTGTAAATCAAATAGTCTTTCTCTTGAGCGCTGATTGGGATGTCTACATTAAATTATATTTCAGAATTTCCCATTACCATTGGGCCAAACTAACGGGAAAAGAAAAGCAAGAATAAAAAACCGAACAGCAACACTGTTTATATAAAACAGAAGTGTAAAAGTGACACTAAACTGCTTGTTTTTCAGTCATCCACAAAGAGATACAGCATCGATAGAAAATCATTTCACTCTGTGTAGTTCAGATCATGTAACATTGCTGAGACAAAGCCATCAAAACTGCAGCTCTATTAGCAATAACAAATGAAATGCATCTAGAGCACTAAAAACATTTCCTTGCCAATCCTAATCTTTTTTCTAGACAAATGCTGTCCTGTAATTTGCACCATTACTTAGTATTTATATGGAAGAAGTATTTATATGTCAATTGTGTAAAAAAAGGTCGATCTTTTATCTGTCCACAAAAAAAGTTTGAATCACTTTAATACAACTAAAAAAAAAAGAAAAGGAAATGATATTAATAAATCCAAAGAACATAGCAAGTCTATAAAAAAGCAACAGCCTTCTGCTTCAGCTCCCAGAGATGCTAACTTTGACGTGCAATAAAAAACCTCAACCAAACCAAAACATTGAGCTGTCTGGGGCTTTTTATTATTTTCTTTTTTCTTTTTTTTTTTTGGTGAAACATAGCAAACAAATGACTAATCTCAGCAGTCACTGTAGCTGTGTAAAAAGGATGGTCACACTGAATCTAATTTCAGCGTCAAAGCGAATTGTGGGCATGCAAGCACTCTAGTCATCCCATGGAGTGACACAAAGCCCATATTCACAGGATCCACAGCTGCTGTTGTCTGCAGTGGGACTGACAGATAAAGGGGCTGAACATCTACCAGAATATAACAATCTACAATGCAGCAATATAACATAAAGACCACCTGTTCCTCAGCCTCAGCCCTTCTGACATATATGCAGCAGTGGTGCCCTGACCTGCCTGGCAGAGCAGGTAAGGGGCTCATTTCCAGTCAATTTTCTGGTGCCTAGAGTAAGAGGCCACCAAGGCTTCCTTCCATGACAGGGACTAACCAACCATGCCAGCACCTCACACCAACCCTCAGGCAATGCAAACAGCCTGACTGCTGAATGCAGCCAACACCTCACTCCAGGCAAGCCCAGCACCTCATGCAGGGGCTACAGCTCCACACCTCCTGTTTCAATGAACATACTTAAGGGACACAGATGCCTGCATAAACAAGAGTCACTTTAAACTGGCTCCCTGTGAGACCAGTGCAGTACCCTGTGGAAGCCCTCTTGCCTTGAGAAGGCCCTTTGCAGAAAACAAAATCTGAGAATACAGGAATAACAGACAACTTGAGCTTACCTCTGTGCCAACCCTGTTTGTATGACAAGGGAGAGATGCTTAAATTTTAAACCCTCTAAGCCAGAGATAAAAAGTACTAACAAACTTATGGTTAGCCTTTTCCCAGATTGGTATTGCAACACCCAAAGTTTTCTTTTGGCAACTGCTCCTCCTCCTCCATGTGAAATGAATGTCTCCTAGCAAGCAGCATAAAGTTAAAAAAATGCAAATTCTTGTCAATGGTAGAAACCCCGCACTATCCGAATGTTTGAAGGGAAGATACATTATGATCTTAATCGTCATTACTTGAATGTTGATGCTTTAAAGAAAGAAGCAGTACCTGTAAGACAGAAGCCCCACTGTGCAGAAACTGAAGGCCAGCCTCAGCAGAATCGATGCCTCCCGTAGCCAGGATGGGGAATCCTGGGAGCGCGCGGGCGATGGCAGACACGGCGCGCAGCGCGATGGGCCGGATGGCATTCCCTGCAGGAACCAGGACACGGGGTTAGTGACGGCCCACTGACCCTGAGGGAGCCTGCACGTCCCTCACGGTACCGCAGCACCAGGAACCAATGTCTCATTCTGAGGTGCACAGGTCATATTCCTTTATGAACTGACACCAAGTGGGTTTCAAGTGGCATCAACACTGGTACAGCAAATTATGTGTGTGGCTGGAACACAGAAAATGGCATGAGCGTTTGGGTAAACCTTGCAAAGCCAGCTTGAACATTTTAGCTGATGCTCAAAACAAAGACTAACAACATCTGAGACAGAAAGCAACGCTTTACCATACAGTGCACTGTAGACAAAGAGAGATCTGTGTTTTTACATAAAGAATCAGGTTGATTTTTTGAACCTAAATGTTGCCCAAATAAGAGCAAACATCTCATTTATTTATGTTCAACTAAAAGTTGTTTAAAAGTGCCACTTCACTGCACTTGACATTTCATATTTTGTTTCCCCTTCTAGATGTTTGTAGATTCAGCTAATTCTTTAAGACCCCTCTAACAATTAATACGATAGTCAAACTCTCAAAAGAATAAAGTATATTCATTTATGGTAATGTCTCCAAAACTGAAGCTTGCATTTCAAATGGTACATAGAGGTTGAGTCAGAGAACCCCCTGCTATATTTAGAGGATTATGAATAAAGTCTCAATACACTATGTCTGCAATGCATCTGTTTTGACTACCTTCATATATCCAAGTATTTGCAAGTATTAAAAGTAAGCCTAGAGATGCTGCTCATTAAATGATAGACAGCATAGATAGATGACACTTCCAGTTATTTTTTAGGCTAGTTGGGATTTCTCTAGACAACTCCCACATTATTAAAATTTCTACTTAATTTAGAGAACCTTTAGACTAATTCGATGCTATAACTGGGCAACAATTCAGCAGTGTAAGGGAGGACACACACACCCAGAGGACCTGAATGGCTGTGGCTGGCAGGCTGGTTTTTCCCCCTCAGTACTGTATGAGGTAACAGCAACTAAACTTCATGCACATAAAAGGGACAGCCTAATCCAAAATGCACTATTGATGTGTTTTCAGGAAAACTAGAGCCTGATGGATAAGAACGTGAAATCTCACCAAAACCGCTTTAAAGAATCTAAGATCCCAGCAGAACAGATCACAGAAAGGAGCTGGAGCTGAGCAGGAATTTTCCCTAGGACACTAGGGCTGGATCAGTTGTAATGTGTCTGAAAGGAACAGAATGATCCAATGCAAGAGGATGACTGCCAAGTGTCCAAAGAGCAAATATTATGACATAATTAATGGTCCAGTCTTACAGAAATGCTTGAGGGGAAAAAAAATGGAAACCATGCAGTTTGCTCTGACAGATTTACAAATAAAGCCTTTTGGAAGGCATACAGGCCAAAACATACACTACACAGCCAAAACCACTGAAAGTAATCTCATCAAAAACAGTAGTTCATGAAATTCTTCAAATACTCAGTTTTTGAAATTGAAGCTGGAAGTAAGCATCAGACTTGCTCTACTGCTTTCAGGCTGACACAGCTCCAGAATCTCACAGATCAGGCAGTTGTTTTTCAGAAAGGTGAAAGAATACAGACACTGGGAACTCTGAAATTATGTGGCTACAGGGAAATTTCTTCCCAATCTGCTTTGGGGCATGAAGGTTTATACACTTCTAACCCCAATGCAACTCTTAAGAGTTTGCTTTCAATGAGTTTTAAAGGCTTGTAGACCCTTGGCCTTAAAGATACCTTGTAGTAAAGAGTTCTACGAGAAAATATTTCCAGAATATAATTAGCCCCCTTCTCACTTAAATGACAGTCTCTGTACAGTGGTCAGTACAGGAAAAGGACCAGATGACAGCTTATTTATGGTTTCAGCACAATAGGTAATCAGAAAGGCCTTCATTCAGCCCAAAGAAATCAAACATATGATTCAATGAAGTCTAGCAGAAACAGTAGTGAGACTTAGAATTCATTATGGAACACAGGTAGTTTTTAGTAGTAGCTGAATTTGATATTCATAATATGAGTTATTACTTACGTTTGGTGATTAGTAAATTAGTGATAAATTGGTATGATTGCAAAAGGATTCCATTCATTTATAATTCACCCAAATGAATTTAAAAACATTTCAGAAGTGCTTCTGATGAGAGTAAATAAATGGATGTAATGACAATCACAGGGTTCACTAAGGTCTCACCATTCATCCCAGCATTTTTTTTATTAATCTACATCATATGGAACAAGCACAACATAAGATGCAGCCATTCTCCCTTACATTTCTTCAGCAACAGTTCAGAAGCTTCTCCCTCTGTAACAAAAGCTGCTGGGCTGGAATACAATGTGATTTGCTTGGGATAGAGATCCTGATGCCTAACGAAATGGCCAATCAACCTTCCAGATTAAAGAAAAAAAACAAAAAAAGAATGCAAAGAATGCAAACAATAGAAACAATACTTATGCCAAGCTACTAAAAAGGAAGGAAAATTTAAAAAAAAGTTAATGAACGCCCAATTTGACTTACAGGCTCTGCTTTCTTGTATTTTCATACAGGTACCATAGAAAGGTAATAAATTCCATTATAGAGATTTGTGGAGAAGGAGTATTTAGAAGGCTGAAATAAAGGAGATTTAATGCCAAATTCTAAAAGATCTGTAAGTAGTAGTGGGAATTTGCTGAACGTTTTCTGATAAATCCAATAGTATTTAAGAAGCTGAGGTCCAAATCCAGCATGCATTTGAAAGACAGCTCACATACTAAAAGATAAACATCTACCACATACTTTGACACAGTTGGGATCTGTAATTCCACTAGTTAAGCACCCGTAGCTGAGGAAACTGCTGATATGGTGCTCTCTTGATAGAAGTGCTACAGCTGCTACCAGATGCTAGATGTGGCTATCATTTACCTTGCTGTACAATAATGAGATTTAATAAACAAAGTCCATTTATCAAGACCTCAGGCAAGGGAGTGAGATATAAAAATGAAAGACAGAAAAATACTTTGTGGAGATGACATGCTACTCTATGTTGAAAGCGCTTTCAAATCTCATTAATTATGGAACAAATATTTGCTATTGCAGAAAGACATAAACAATGAAATAATTACAAGATGTTAAAGTCCCTGGCCTTTTTCTTGCCTAAACCAAAGAGCTTTGGCTTTCTCTACTTCTTTTTTCTTCCCTTTTTTTTTTTTTTTTTAATAGAAAGTAAGACTTTTCAGACTTTCAGTTAAGGAAATCCAATAGCCAAAACCCACCATGAAGGAGAAGCAGAAAATACATCAATCAAATGTCTCTCCCTGATCAGCACAGGTAGGCAGAGCTGCTCTTGTCCACTGAGGGTAGCAGGCTGATGACAAACTGATGAAAGATATTATACCTGCTTATTTGTTTGTTTATATTTCCTTAGGAAGTCAAAAACCCTTTACCAATGCCAGAATACTCATGTTTTATTATGACTTCATAAGTACTTGGAGTCCCCAGAGGACTTGATACTGTCAAACACCAAAAAGGTTCACTAGATTGAGGCTGGAGAGCCAAACTTTCTTCAAGAAGCCTGGTGTTAAGTTCCAAGCAATGCAGGAGCTTTGGGAGTTCCTAGCAGAAACAATGCAGATCTTCTGATGCCAATGATCTACCAACAGGAGAAAAATAATCTCAAAGGTCTTGAGTACTGGGCTACCTTCTCACTTGCAATATAATGGACCAACTTGATAGTTTAAGGTTTTCAATGCACATATGCAGCAGCTCTGTTGATGCCTTCAAGTAAAGATGATCCAGGTCCATTAAAAAACAGCCAACATTGTCAATTCAGACTGGTACTACTGAGACTGAATCTTGAAAAAGTCTGAATGATTTTTATCAGACTCTCTATCAACAAAAGAAACAGATTCTAAAGGAAAGCAAACTCTCATACCTTTGGATAGTAGATCAACTAAACCCAAATTTTTTGTAACTATGGTTACTAGATGGAATAAAAATTAATTTGGGTCATAATTCTCCCCACCCTGTGCATTTTCAAGCAAAATTATTTTTTAATTTGCATTATATTATACTACAAATTTAATATAAGATTTAAACCACTAAGCCTAAATATTACAAAGAAAAAACCAGCTGATAAATAATTTTTTAGTAGTAGATTACCGCTAAAGTCTGTGCTGCTAAAGAAATGTAACTCCCCCAAATCTAAACAATATCACCTTTCATCCCTCTGTAGATACCTTCTTGGAAGAAAACTGAC
The DNA here is from genome assembly GCA_013399225.1 of Rhipidura dahli. NCBI lineage: Eukaryota > Metazoa > Chordata > Aves > Passeriformes > Rhipiduridae > Rhipidura > Rhipidura dahli. The sequence goes on from VXAC01006032.1 coordinate 279,849, forward strand.
ATGGTTATCTCCCAGATCGTTAAAATTAATCATGCTAATGACAGGAAATAACAAACGTGGGTGAAAAGCATTATACAAGGAAAATCATCTGGAAAAGCTCAGGCACCTTAGATGATCACTCCAATGATTCAGAAAGTAAGTAGGTAAGAAAATTTGGAGATTAGAAAACTTTGTTTTCATCAGAAAACATAATTCTTTATTAAGACATTTTCTGCATAATGCATATGCTGCCTAATACTGGTGATCAAAGTACTTTGCATGATCTGCATTTGCAAACACTTCGGGGAAACTTGCAGGTTACACACAAACCATTTGCATAACTTTCCTTCTGATTGCAATTATCCTGCTCGTTCTTTCTTTCTGCCACCTGTAGGTGGCCACCATAAGCTACACTTATCAAATAACTCATTAGCAGGGTTTTCAATACTGTCTTATCCAGATAATTAGCAATTTATTTAAATAACCAATTTCTGTGGAAATAATTGCCATGGAATGCCCTGAACCTACTTTTTATAAACTATAATAAAAGTGTTAAGATAATCCCTGACATTTGCAAATGCCATTAGTTCACCTTTCCTTTTGATAGTGCTATGGCATTATGTTTAAACAATTACCCGATAACGCGGCAGTTTAATGAAACAGTGTAGCAGACACATCCTTCAAAATGACCAGAGAATGCATTTATATGCAGAAGAAAACCCAATGAACAGACGTATTTAGAGAGAAAGACTATCCACAGTTGTTACGAGGTCTGCAAATGGGACACACAATATTTAGTGCACAAAAAAAACTATAGGAAGTTCCCAGAAAGCAAGAGCAGGGTGGACCTTGCCACAGCTTAAAAGGTGCACAGCCCAGCACTTCTCAAAGTTCAGAGATGACTCCTCTCACTTCTCCCTATTTCCCTGCCTGGTCAGTCCTTCAGTCCATTACTACTCATGAATAGCCATTTGCCAAAATCACTAACTGTTTTACTCAGGCTCTGACTATTTTCAACCAAAAGTTTTAGTTATTCATGTACCAATGGAGAATTTGAGGGAATAGTCCTTTTATGGAATGTCTCTGCATCAGTCAGCCCACACTGTCAAACCAAGGGCTACTTAATGTTTCATGTTACTCAAACTTGTGATGGGTGATGCACCAACTCTACCAAATCAATGGCAAAAGTTCTGCAGACCACAGGGAAGTCAGGATTTTGTCACAAGACTTTGGAATAAAGTTAATGATTCTGCAGATTTGAAACAATTTCTATCTTACTCTCACTGCTATAGCAGGCTCTTAAAACCATATCAACTGATGGGATTTTTGTCAGCATATCGTGACTATCTTGATACACTGATAGTGTGTCAACAGTTCTTCTGATAACTATTGACCCCTTCCTTTTAATTTCAAAGCTTACATGAGATGTGATTCTGTTTCTGACACACACAGAATTGAACCCAACCTCTGAGTAGAAAAAAGAGGCAGTCATTTTGCTTCATATTTCCTTTAAAAGAAAATAAATTTGTACTCAAATAGAAGAAAAAGCTGGAACTTCCATAATCACAGAGAAAAATCAGTTTGCTTTTTAGGATTTAATTTTACCATTTTTGAATTAATATAAATGATTATTTATGCTCTTTCAGCTGAAAATTCATAAAATCACCAGAGTTCTCATTCAATAAATGTTTAGTACTCATCAGAGAATTCTCTCAATTAAAAAAAGCCTAGAATCGGAGAAAGAGAGGGAAAAATTAATTTTTTCTTATCTGTAAATATTATTTATCCATGGAGACCTGAGGGAATTTTCACTCATATCAAACTTCCGTAGGAAAAACCAAGAGGACAGATAAAAATTGTTTTGTGAATGCTGCAAGAAGTGGTGAAACATTTCCTAACAAAGCCATTCTCTCACTGAAAACTACAGATTCACTAAAAGTCGATACTTCTGGTCGTCAGCATGAAACCCAGCAAAGCATTTTCTGTTGCAATTCATCAAACGTTCATTATTTAATTTCACCCATGGTTTCTACTTTGGTTTGAGTCAGAGCTGGAAATTGTCTGACAGAGTGCTTCCCATGTTCTCTGGCTGGCTCAGGAAGCCCTTTCATTCCCTTGGCTGCTTTGCCCTTGCTGCCCACCATGACCTGGAGTCTGAGCCAGCAGCTCCGCTGTGGCGGGGCTGAGCATCCACTGCTGCTGCAGGGGGTAGGGCACCTTTTGCACTGCAACCCTCCCCTGGCCAGGACAAACCTTGCCTGCTACCCAGAGAGTGCCAGTGGTAATCAATAAAACAAATAAGGATACAACAGTAATGAAAAGGCAATAAAATAGCCAACGTAAGCTCCCAGCATAACACCAAGAAAAGGACATGTGAACAGGAGCAGCGTAACAGCCAACAAACAGCCTGTCCAGCAAACATTGCCAAGTTACCAGACAAGGCCACTGCAGCCATCACAAAGGGACAAATGAGTTCCTACCAAATTCTTCCCCTCAAAAGATGTGAGTGGTTCACTTTATCACAGGGTAGGTCTTGCTGCCCTTTTATTCCAATGCAGAGACAGATGTGTTTAACCTGCAGTCGGGTAGGAATGGCTCTGGCTGTTTACAGATTTGTTCAAAAGGAGCCTTGCCTCTGTCAGGCACAGTGCTACCTGTGTTTGAGCTGGTTTTAACCCCCATGGTCAGCACGACCCTGGAAGCAGGACGTGTGTGCTTGCCCACGTGTGTGTGCCAGTGCTTCAGCACGAACACCATTCCAACCGCAAAAAGGCAATTTAGTACAACTAAGGACACACTGCCAGGGACGTGGCTGCCTGCTGAGCAGGGAATTGAGGTTCCTACACTGTATTTAAAAAGGCAAAATTACTGAAAAATGCAGTACAACAACTTTTCAGGTCATTTACAAAATCTGACTCATACCTTGTGCAGTTTAATAATCACCTGCCTAAGAGGTCCATCACAGAAAGGGAAGCAGGACTTCAGAAATTACAGCAAACTAAAGAAACGAGGTCTAGATAACTAGGAAGCTCAGATAAAGTATCTTCCTTGCTTTACATAACTCAATTTCATCATTGTCCTATTCTGAGGTTTATCTATTTCATTTTGTCTGTCCCTCTATATTATCTATTTCATCCAGTTGCTGTTACCTAGTAATAAACAATTTAATGTAGCGATATATTTAGATCTATTTATAGATACATAGATATATTAAAAATACAATGGCATAAACACAAATCTTTGTGAAACAAAAGACCCAGTTTGAGTAGAAAACATTGTATTTGCCTGTACATTAGTGTCTACATACACATCTACCATATTATTATTATTACATATCCATATAATCCGTGTGAGTATATATATATACACACACACAGTCAGTAGATGTATTTCCATATTCACATATACATAAAACAGTGGATGACACGTCCCCTGATAAAACCTGTTATTTCAACACTTCAAGTGAAAAGTGTTAAAATAAATGGCTCATCACATACAATGTGTTAAAATAAATGTTTATTTCAACACTATGTGTATCATAGCCATTTATTTCAACACTTCCCATTTCTCAAGACTCACACAACCAAGAGTAGGAGAACTGATAGCTATACCTAAGGTAGCTGAAGCACACAGCCCTACTCTGCTTGCCATAGGATGAGTAGGAAGTTACTTGACTCGTTTTTTCCTCCCAGCAATAAATGGAAACTACCTACCTTGACTGTTCATGGGGATCTGTGTGTGTCTGTGGGCTGTGTCATTGTTTGGAAAGAAGGGCCACACCAGAGCGTTTTGAGATATTTGGGAAGCAGGCTGCTGCTACCAGGGTAGGGTTGGGAAAAGAAGCAAAGCATGGGGGCTTTTGAGAATTTCCCTTTGCTGTTTCTGACTTTGACACAAAAGTATCCAGGCAGACAAAGATTTATGTGATCAAGAGCAAAACCTAGAGCTGTTCATACTGAGGGCTGGATGGGATGTGATTTTTGCAGGGCCAGTTATAGTCTGGTGATCAAATTATGAGTTAGACAACATCTGGGTTCTCACTCCACCTGCTGAAAACAGTTTACTGGGAGGGTTCTTCAGCTCAAGACCTGCCTTATTAATTTTAATACAGAACCTGAAGGATCTCTGGAGCATCAGTTTTCCATCTTTAGGTGGTCTCCTAAGTACAAATATAGTCATTGGGAGCTTCCTGTTGGTGCATTTAGATTAGTGTCAGCAGCTGAACTCACTCCTACAAGCTGAGCTCAGACATAACATTGCAGGCCACTGTTCAGCCAGCATCAGTTGCTTTCTCTGCTTTATTTTGGGAGGAAAGCACAAGAAGGTCCCATTTTCTGGTGGTTCCTGCTGGAGCCAGAGGGCACTATAGGTCTGTGTATATAGTCTGTGACTATAGGTCAGACCTATAGACTATAGGTCTGTCTCTAAGGGACAGAGGCAGGATGAGGATGAAAAAATTTAAATAATGCACAAAATACGCCCTAAACCTCCACAAACCTCTAGTTCTTTCTGAGCAATATTTACCACTGACTTGCCTGTAATGTTTTCTTACAGCTTTCCTGCTTTGAAAAACTTTAAAAGCATGATTAGAAATTGTCTAGGCCCCAGCAAGGCAGTGTGGCCTTAAGAAGATAAACACTTGGAGGGGCATTCTCTTTTCTTTTTCTTGTACCTTTTCTTCCCTGAAATTGCAGATCTGTTGGCCAGAATGGACAGAGCACAAATCCACAAAACAAACTAATGAAAGGTCAGTGAAGACTGCAACCAGCATGCCCTATAAGAAGACTGTTTTGTACCCAGACAATGAAAAATTGAGACCACAGTTTCATCAACTCACAAATAAATATTCACTGCCTCGAGCCAAGCCATTTCACAGTGCTAGTTGCCTATATTCAAACATCTCTCTTCCTGTAAAATTATTTTCTCCCCATGTCACTTTTGTCAGATAAAACACAGCAACCATTTTGTAGTAGAATAACCTACAATGCAATTAAAGTTTTCCAGAAAAAACCCACAATGTTTTCACCCTTTCACTTTCTTCAGATGTGATTAGTTCCAGAAGGAGCAGGTATCATCACTCCTTTGAAGGCACTGTAGGTTTTAAGATTGGTCCTCAGAAGTTGGCAACACATCATAAGAGAGCTTTATTCATAAACATCAATCAGTTTCAAGAATGGCAGTTGCTCACAGAATGGTAATAATGGAAATATTCAGCTAATAACTACTGCAGACATTAAACCAGTGTATGACAGACATGCAGCGCTCATTACAGGAGAACACTTTCTTATTATGGTTTCATAACTAGGTACATAAGTCTCTAAATATTTAGTTTCTTATCCTTCAAAATTTTTTTAGAGTAGATATTAAAAAAGGCTCTTCCCCCAGAGTGTGTTTGGGCACTGGAACAGGCTCCCTGGGGAGGTGATCACAGCACCAGCCTGGCAGAGGTCAAGAAGTGTTTGAACAATGCTCTCAGGCACATGGTGGGATTCCTGGGATGCTGTGCAGGGACAGGAGTTGGACTCAATGGTCCTTGAGGGTCCTTTCCAACTCAGCATACTCTGTGATTCTGTGATCGTTTTAAAAATGAAATTTACAGGACAACCCTTAGTTTTCCATGAATGAAAAAGACCCGCCCCCCAACTGACAGTTGATGTGCATGGATGACAATTTTAAATTTTGTTTTACTTTCCTTCTTTTTAATAGCCTTCAAAATTATAGGAAATTTCATGCCATTTCTTTAGCTGAGAATGTACAGAGAGCTGGAGAACGTACAGTGCCTTAATGGAAAGCAAAATAATTTGTTGTCCATGCTGTGAAAACTATTTGTGGCATAAAGGAAGCCCAAACCCTATTTGCAGAGGCCTTTACTAGCTCTGGATATATTACTGAGGGCTGGTAATTAAAACATGGTTATATCAGTCCTGCTGGTGACCAGTCACACCACTCAGTGCTGAATTCAAGAAGAAATGATACACCCGTATCATAACTCTGCTTTCTGCATTAATAAAAAATAACAGTATTAATAGGCCTAAATATTCATTTGTTTGATGTATTCAGAGCAGCAGAAGGGGGTGCAAGGGAATTTAGTGTATTGCTCTGTCAGATCACTTTAATTATCCAATGAGGGCAGCTCAGAGGGTGAGTAAGGGACTTAATTGATGTAGTTACTCATCCCCTCAGCTTCCACTGAAGAAAAATGGTAGCAACACAACTCCTAAACTGCATTTGTTGGTCTTCAGTGATCAAAGCAAAGGCCAATTTACAGAAAGCCAGGGGCCCACACAGTGTTTGTTCATTTTAAAATACTGATCAGAACACACACTGCTACTGCTAAACACACACCAGAAGTATCTGGCACTTACATAGTGCCTTCTAGGAGAGGATTTCCAAATGTTCTACAAAAATATCATATTTTTCTCTCCCAGAAGAAAAAGACTGCAGGGGGAGGCCTGAAAATCTGTATAAAGAGAGTAATTCCACCTGAGCAGAAGAGGCAGCAGTTGGCCCTCCTGGTCACAAATCCCTTGTCCCAGAATGTCCTCTTTTCTCTAAAACGGTTTGTAATTTAAAGGACAACGTTTTAGAAGTATGCTTGTAAATCAACTCAAGCAGTCTCCTCTCAGAAGTGAATTACATACAAATGTGCAAAGCTCCTCATTCTGTGTGTTTTCATGGATGAAATGTTGTGCCCATTCACACCACAGCCTCAAGCATGGAAATACAGAGGCTCACATCAGCATTAGGGACTGCAGTTGACTTTTGTTGTCACCCAGAAAGGAATCATGTTCTCCTTCCTTCCTGTTTTCCTCTAATCGAAAAGAAAACATATCTGAATCACTTTGGGGGCAGTACCTTTGGGCAAAACTGTGTTGCTTCCTTGTTTTTCTTGGTCATGTAAAATTCTTAGGAATTCTGAAGGTTATTTTAGGCAGCCAATGTGCATACCAAAACAAAGATATCCCATTTGCATGAGCTATCACTGACATAGTGCTGTGTGTGGAAAACTCAAAGAAGAAGACTCACAAAAGAATAAATGTTCCATGTGAAACTCTAACACATCTGTTCAGCACTGGAAAGCCTGCATTTAAGTCCAAAGCACTAGAAAGCCAAGACAAGTGCATTTTTGGAATTAAAACAAATGATGGCAATTTAAGAAAATACTATGAAGCACCCAAAGGCTGTACAATGCCATATGTTGCACAATGCATCTGGTAATCAATTTAATGTATATGCCAAGTTTACTAGAAGCCCAAATGGGCTTAAGTTCTTTACTCAGAAATTCAAAAAGTAAACTGCAAGCATTACAAACACAGTCTCTTGCAATTAGCAAAAAAGCGGATTTTTTGTCTTACCTACAGAAGACACAAAAAAATTCATCTCCTAAATTACTTCCCATAATGAATACATGTTCAAACTTCACTTTTGATCAATATCTTTCACAGAATCACAGTTTTAGGACATGGTGTGTTCTATAGTTTAAAAGACAAATGTGATTTTAAAATTATTTTATACTCAATGTTTACTTCTGGTTTGTAGGTTTGAAATCATGTAGGTTTTATGCTGTCATTGGTGATTCTGTACACAACACACTACTGAAGATGTCATCAAACACCAGTGGACAGCCAACCTTGCAAGCACTGTGGTCCTAAATCAAATATGAATCCACAGTTACAGTATTAAAAATACAGCAGAAATCCCTAATTCAAGTGGACAGTATCACCTATAAAGCCAAAATAAATGGTGTAGGATAATCGTTTCCAGACTTGGGTTACAGTGTCAATGCAGAGACTTGAGCTGTGCTAACTCACCAAGCTTGATCTTGCTTGCCAGAGCATGCTTGTCAATATTTAGTTCCCAGGGAGCACGCCACGAATCTTTACAAAAACCAGCATAGATACAAAATACTATCGCAGCTGCTGTGATCCTTTTTCTAACACTGAGATTAAATTGCTGAAATTTAATCTCAGTGAGCTTTTTAAACCAGAAGATGTGTGCCATATACCTACTGTAACAACAACGTGAGAAATAGCGTTAAGGAATTGCAGTGCTGTTATTAGGGCTTTTTAAAATACATAAAAACACCAGATGCTTACATTAAGTGATTGGAAGATATTTTAATGTCAAGCTTAAAAATATCACTTTCTCCTGTAACATCAGATTAGAAAATGGACTGGAATAAAATAACATACACCTGCATTTTCAAAAAGAAAAATCTGAGCTGCACCAGTAAACCCTGCCTCATTTACTTGCCCAAACACTGGAATTTCACCCCAAAATGTAGGCACACACTATCTCAGGCATTTGATAGCAGTATGTATGACACTACTATGTAAGGAATATACTGACCTCAAATTTCTGACACGCCAACAGAGCTAGAAAGGGAGGTACCCCTGAGAATGCCTGACTCCTCCCAGGGGTGAGGGGGAAGGCCAAGAGTCTCCTGGTGAAGTGCCTGACATTTAGGGGATAACCCCGAGCTGTACTTGGTTAGCACCTCTGCTTACACCTGCTGTGGTACCTGAGCTTGGCCTCCCTGGGCCAGCCCCAGAGGACTCTCAGACACAGACTCATCACTGAGTGCATCTCAGGGAGGCAGCGCAGGTAGCAAAGGCAAAAGAGAGCACCGCTGCTGTCTGCCTTCTCTGCTAACCTTTGACTCAGTGCATCTCATTTCTGAGAAACAGAAAGAAATAGCAAAGGACACTGGAGGCAGCCCTGGAAAAGCCCAAGTTTGGAAAAGATACTAAGAGTGACATTTTTTTTAGAATCCTTTTGCACTATCTGACTCTAACTAGGAGCTGTAAAATACTAAGCCTGAAAGAAAAGAAAAATAAAAACATCAGAAAGAAATCTGTGTGCCAGCCCCATGCAGAAGGGAATTCCATACTAAAATTCCCCACACCAAGATGGAGCAAGACTTCCCTACATCTGGCAGGGCTTGCTTCCTCTCTGGATACCTGCCAAGAGCTGATCCTTGGGTGTGCTTTTATAAACAACAAAGACGCAAACAATCTCTCAGTTATACCAATAAATCAGAATGTACCACACAGTAGATTTTTTCCTAATACTTCTTGAGGAAAGTAAGTTGCCACTAAATCTGAATTCTGAATTCTTCAAATCCCACCTTCAGTTAAGTTCTGAAGAAACTTCTCCATTTATACATAAAAAAGAACAGGTTGTTTTAAGTATTGTTTGGCAGTGCCTTCTCTGCAAGTGCACAAAATTTATCAGGGCCTAGAATGAGAAAATTTCTCTGAGTACTCACTACTGAAAGCTAAGCAGCTCTTGAGCAGGCATATAGATCAAAAAATTGGTGAAAACACTGCCAGTTCTGGGGTATTCAAATAGGTGAGCCTTAAGCAGAGCAATAGCTGACAGGAGTAAGGTAAGCTCAGCCCAATCAAAACACATTCATTCTTGTGAAAAACAACAGGTCACCCAAGAGGGCCATGAAACCTTTGTGAATGGACACACACAGCTCTAACACAGTTAGCTGTGCCCTCACTGGCATGCCTGCCTGCCAAAACCACCCAGCTTTCTCCTCATTTGAGCTGCCTGAGACAAAGTTCTTCACAGTACCAGCTGTACCTTGGTGCTGAGTCAGGTGTGGCACCACACATTCTATGGACAGACCTCCTGCCATTAAAAACACCCTCTCTATGTATCTGCAATGGATTTCTTGTTCTGAAACAGTTCTCCCTCTGCTCTCACTTAACCCAAATAACAGTGGCTCAATCCCTGACTACGAGTGTCTTCTGGGATTTAAATGGAACTTAGGGAAGATGGTTACACTGTGCCTGTTAACAGGCAAGACAATTCCAATTACCCAGCAATGCAGAAACTGCAAATTGATCATAAACTGGAAAACTGAATTCCTACAGCAGGTTTCCTAAGAGATTTTGTAGGATATGGTTGTATATCCTGTGTGTGGGCAGGACATTTCCACAGCTCATTGTATACAATGAGGTGCTTGCATGAAAAGGCACATTAAAATGCAGATTCCCTAGCTGACTACTATATATTAGATGCATTCTTTTGAAAGGTAAAAAATAAGTCATGATGGTTGTGAAATACATTTATAAATGCTTCTGGCACGCATTCACTAGGGATGATGTGATGCCCAGTGAAATACAAACCTACGGTCTACCCAGTTAAACAAATCTGCTTTATTTTGTCTTCTGTATTTTATGTGTGAAGTTGGCATTAGGATTTATTCCCTATTCAAGTAGGATACTAAAAAATATGGAATGTTTGCAGGATTTAGGTGAATAAAGATGCATTCCCTGGCAAGTTCATAATAAATCATCGCTAACCAGTGGTAGAACTTTCCAAGGCTACATAGAAGCAGGACAGCAGCAGTAATGATGTTAAGTAAATCCTCCTGGTGCTGCTTGGTGTAAACCAATGCCTTAAGTTTAAACTTGTTACAAGGATAATTTCTTTTTTTTTTTTTTTCCCCTAAACCCCCATATCTGATTGTCAAAATATCCTGCAGCAGGATTAATCACAGCAAGCACACCTTGGTGTAGCTGTGAACACCTCTCTTCAAGACACTTTGTGACCCATTTCTAAAACACATCAATCAAGCACTTTGTAGGTGGTGGGAATGGTGAGAGCCTCAGCATCCTCACAGAGATGCATAAGCTGTGGAGGCTACTGAGGCCACTTATCCAGAGGGAGGAGCTCACATACAACAGAGAAGTTGGGGGGTTTTGTCAGCAGTGGCAGGATCCCCACAGTGATGAGAGAAGACAGTAGTCAGTCGGCCTATTCTGCAAGCACAGCTGTCCCACAGAGAGAAAGGAGAATGGGAAGAAGCTCCAGACTACTAAATGTTAAATAAGAAGACATTTTTCTATTTATTTGTTAGCTCATATCTTGATCTGTAAAAACATGTTTACTCTTCATGTGAGAACACGCCTTCCACAGATTAAAGATTGGCTCTACAGACAATAGATGAACCTTGGTGACTGGAGCAAATCAATACACAAAGCAAGGCACTGAAAAGAATGAACATGCTGGAGACACACCAGGTCAGACTCGGGGGTTTTAACCTCTGCTGACACAATTGTTACTCAGAATTGTTTACAAACTCTACCAGATTTTTTTTTTTTCTTGGTTTGGTTTTGGGTCGTTTTTGGGAGGGATGGAGATTATAATTAGAGCTTCTGCTCTGACTGACAGGTACAGTTAATAATTTCCACAGAAGGCACTTGTCTCACTGATCACTCCTAAGTACCACCTGTCCCACCAACCCTGCTGTGGGTTCAGCTGTGGAACAAGTCAGCAGAAAAGAACATTATGGGCCACACACGATCAACAACAGGGAGCTTGTGACACTGACATGAAACCACATGAACTGGGAGCCTATTTCCTGTGCCAGGTCTTTACTCAGCCTTCTATACTGAAGCTCCCTGAACTGCCATAACAAGGATATAGGTTATTACACAGGCTGACTGGAACACGGCCACCTGAAACCATCTTCTCTGTGCTCCAGCCCACGAGCACACGCCTACCCACCTCTTCTGGAATGACAGAATGTTCATGTGCATCCCCTGCACACTGGGAGAGGAAAGCTTGGCCCAGCTTGAACTTAGTGATTGGCAGAGAAAGGTCAGCAGCCAGAGTGACCCTTCCAACCAGTCACTGAGCAGCTGCTGGGACAACAGGGCACACAGTTCTCTCTCAGTTTAGACATTTTGTTGTAGTGAGTAGCTGCCTTTCAGTTGTTTGAAAGGCTGGAGAGTTATACTGCACACTATCACAGTCTCTAGACCTCATTCAAGCATCACTTTGAAGTCAAAAGAAATTTTGACTTCATTGTGACTATCTGTGGAGAGAAGTGAGCAAGATGGAGAGACCTGCTGAGACTTAATGGCAAACAAACCTAGGAGAAGACTTCACCACAGCTTTTCTTGATTTTTATTATTTTAATTAATGTCCATTTGAAATTTTTGACAGTATTTTCATTCCTGTGTTAGAATAAACTGAAAAGTATTTAAATGCCAAGTCCTTTTCAAGCAAAAAATTCATAAGATACTAAAAGTATTTATACTTAAATGACCTCTAAAATTAATTATACCAATCTTCTTACAACAGAAATATTTAAGTTTTAAACACAATAATCTCCAAAAGACATGACACAAAAATACTTAGAGTTTGGGTTTTTTTGTAAGTCTTTGCTTAAAATTAGAAGAGGTGACCATAAGACAAGGAGACATCTTTTCCCCAGAACTGACAGACGCAGAAACACAACCAACTTGTGCTGACAAAGACACCACCACTGGGTCCAATCTGGTTTACATGACCAGAAAAAAGTTCCTGTTCCTGACTGACTTACAGCCCCTTATCAGGCCACAGCTTACCTGTGGTACATTCACCTAAACCATTACTGTGACCAGGTTTAAATACAAGCCCCTGCTCCACCAACCTGCTTTAAAACGCTCTGACATCTCTTTAACCTTCTCTATTCATTTCCATTCTTTGTTAATCAGACTATGTCTTCAAGATCTTAACTATGAGAGCACTCATTACTTAATCATGTTAATCCATACCATTATAAGAACAGATTTCCCATTTTATCTACCTGCGCCCAGAAAAAACCTTATGTTCTTTCCCCCATGCTCTTATCCCCCCAATTTATGCCACAGTGATTTTCTCTTATTTTTACCATATTACATCTGAGAAGAATTCATGAGTTTATCTGAATTGCTTTCTGACACATGCCTTTGGTTGCCATGAGTAAGACTTGATAGCTTAACAGTTATCTGATTATTAAAAACCCCAATCAAATGTGAAATGAATTATTTCAACTGTATATATTCTATATGAGCTCTGATATAAACAGTAAATCCAGAGTGCTCAACAGCAGCAGTTTAGAGATTAATCTAATTACAGGCTATTAAACCAGGAGAATATAGCCAATTGCACTTCTAGCAGCCTGCACAGAACAGCAACAGTTAATGATGATTTGATGGTTTTCCAGGACTTTGGAACAAATACTTGGCTTTTAGTCTGAGAGCAGTGCTGGACATTCCTGTCTGATGCTTGGGGGATTCAGCCAACTAACAGATATATTTGGTGAAGAATCTCATTCTAGTCATGCCCTCCCTTCCTAATTTCCCTTTTCACTGTTTTGTCGTCTTTGCCTGTTCCTCAGGGAACTGAGTGATTGATAGCCTAATCCAATGACTGTATTACAGCTGCCTCAACTTGGACTCTTTTCCTTATCATTAGCAGTTAGCCTATGGTTAAATTCACAGCTCACTGCTTGGTACAGCCCCTGAGATTTAAGGGTCTGGCCTTTAGAAAATATTTAACATAAAATTGAAATCTTGACATACTGAGAATTCAGTTCTCTGCAAGGCTTCTTTAATTAATCCAATGTACTGTACCATTGTTCTATGTGAGGCTCTGACATGGTGAACTGTTACTGAAGCTCACAGAGATGTGTAATTCTAAATTAAACACTCACTTACATGTACCTACACTGCATTTGTTTCCCAAGTACATGTGCATGAATGTGAAAATTTAAATCCAATCTCTAACAATAATAAACCACAAACCAATTACACTTAAGGAGTAAAGGCTTTTCATTCATTTCAAGCTCAGAACGAGCTTTTTTCAAAGTAAGAGGAGGAGAAAACACAGCTTTGTTCAAATGCTCTGTGTAAAGACTCCTCCTTCATTCTTTCTCCAAGACTCATTTAATCATTTGGTGAATGAAATCAATTATGATCGTTTTTAATCAACTACAAATGGCACCTGTGCTAAAAGCGTGAAGTGTTTTCTTTGTGGGAATGAAATAGGCTAGAAAATATTAAAATTGGAAAAAATAAGCTTAGTTCTCTGACCTTATCTGGAGAATAATACTTATTTTTAAATAGCTATAGGAAGGATGTAGACCTTGATCTATGCTGTAAACCTTTGCCCTACTTGCAGTCAGTCGATGAGCTGCAAGCCTCTATGAAAATGGCAGCTGAGTCCCAGATGAAAAATTATGCATCTCATAAACTGCTATTCTGCTGAAATGTCAAGCTATGGCAGGGCTGTACCTCAAACTCAGCACTTGGCATTTTCCTTCTGTCTGCTTTGTTGCCATGAAGCAAACATGAACAGTGAGGATTTGTGTAGGGCAGGTAGCAGGCGAGCTCCCTGTCAAAAATCTATTATTAGGGCTCTGATCTCCCCTGCACAGACCAGTGACGGCAGCACACTAAGAGAAATCAGACTGCTGCAAGGACACGACAGAAAACAGAGGACTCTTTGTGAATCCTGACATAATATATGCAAATAAGGGCTTTTAAGGGCTGAGCTACATTGAACAGGAATAATAAAACAAAATTAAAATTGTACTACGGCATATATTTGTTTTTCACCCCTTTCCACACTGTTTTATAAATATATGTTAATGTAAATAGTCTTCAACTCTTAGTAAATATTTATATTAAACAGAAGTGCCTATGCATACATACGTTTTGTTTTGTTTCCAGTGATGGGCAGCTTTTCATTCATTTCTATTGACCAAAATCCACACTGCACTGTCACTGACAGAACTGTGATGAGTAAAGTGAATGCTCTTGGTTGTTTTTTTCACTCTTCTTTTAATGATGTGCCATCAAATTAAAATTAAAAGGCAGCCTTTATTATTATAACTTCAATTTTTTTCTCTTTCAATATAATTCATACATTTCAGATTAGAATATATGCCTCTATTAATAATGTCAATATATATTTTAATTTAATAACTCCTGAAAAACATTCCCTTAAATGTTGCAATTGCTGTTGGACAGTGTTTTTTGGTAGAAACAGACAGCTCCACTAATTTCAAAAAGTAACTAAAATTAACTGCCTCTGCTGGCTTCCAATAATTATACCTTCCTGCATTTAATGGCTGAATCCACCACCCAGGTATCCTCCTCCTGATATCCCTTGTGGGCAGCTCTGGAGTTCTAACACACAGCTTCCTGAATCCCTCTGTTCCTGGAAAACAAGCTCATGTCCTGGCCCATGCTGTACCACACATTTGTGCAAATAATGCCAAAGTACCACGGCACACAACAAATGGACAAAGCAATAACAGCACACAGACATGAGGTATTGGAGCTGCTACTGTAAAATGCTGCAATATTTCTGAAACAAAGCATTAAAAGAATTCATAGTGAGTGCACCGTAGAGAGATTTGCTTTTAACCTAAGTTTTTGCTAAGTCCAGTGTATGGTTTTATAAATTTATCCCCTAAGGATTTGCCTTCCAGACAAAAACAAAGAAACAAACAGATGACAAAGAACAAAAAACCATGGAAATTCAGAGAGAAGCTCTGCTCTATTTTGCCTGCAATAGATATCCTATTGTGCTGCAATGTGATGTGTTTTATAAAATGCATCTGGAATATGGAAGCACAGTGTGAAAGCTCATGGAAAAAAACTTTTTTTTTTTTAAATTTTAAAATACATTTCAAGGAAAGAAGTCTTAGGGAAGCTTGCAGCTGCTGACAGTATATTAACATTTCTCTGAGAAACCTGGCATCTTTCTCTGGTATTTATAAAATACCAGAATAAGCATTTTTAAAATAATTTATACTTATACAAACTAAAACATGTATTTCAGAGCCAGAGGTCCTTATGCTTTGTGATGATAAAAACCCCATCATTAGTCTCCTTTTAAAAAACAAATACCCTGCAAATACTCTGCCCATGTATAAGAACAACTCAGGAAAAAATCTCATGTATTCTACATTCTCAAACCTGAAATACTGCTAGATCCATTCTAAAAGCTTCTTAATGGAAATCAAACTGTCTCTAATGCTCCAAGCATATATGACAGTTATACAGCTTGAAAAACTGTATCGTAGTATTTTTCTTTCATCATAAGGGCTTATTTCCTTAACCATATTTTGTAGACTTCATTAGGACATTTACACTTTTTGAGTAATGGGCAGGTCCTGTAAATTTATTTTAATAAATGGATGAAGACTGGGGGATCCTCTAAGCACAATGTCCTCTCATATAACAGGGCCACAAAAATCTACAGGGCTCCCATAGCTTTTGGACTCATCCAATGTTCCACTGTACAAATTGGAAATTAAATTTTCTTAAGAAAAGAGTAATTTATCAAAATTAAAGAGAAATTTTTCCTGAATATATTTTTTTTTGTCACCAGGATAGAGGAGAAAGAAGAAGAAAAACCTGTGAGATTTTACAATGCTCAATATTTGGAGGGTAAACTTGGAATCCAGGGGGCCCAGCTATGACCTGGGCTCACACTTGGGATTTAAATGTGGCTCTCCCAAGTCAGGCTCATGAGCAGGTCAGCAGGCTGTGCTAATGTGAGTGTGTATCCTGTGAGAGCTGTTTCACTTTGTATTAATAATTCAATATTTGCAGGGAAGTGGAGAAGAGAGAGACTAATCCTACAGTCTGGTAGTCACACATCCACCTGGGATACTGGGATACTTCCCTGTCAAAACCACCCAGGAAACAGGAGGGTAGGAAGGACGAAACAGAGATGCCTCTTGCAGCTTAGCAATTTTCAGCTGATCAAATTAGATCAAAACAGGAAGGTCACTGCCCGAGCACTGGCTGGCAAGAAAACACTGACTGTCACAACTCAAAACTAAATGGGGGTTTCAAAGTAATCCCATTAAGTCTCTTCTTCTTTGAAAGATTGTTTAAAAAATGTTTAAAAAAAAACAGAGACAAAAAATCTCTTCTCAAAACATCTCAGGATTTGGAATTGATGTTAATAAACTTTTTTATTATTATTACTTTTGTGTATGTTAGATAAATCATAGTTTCATAGGAAACTACCTGTCATTTAGTAAATTAAAAGGAATTATTAAAAAAAATCTTGCTCCAATGTCTCTCATCTAGATAAATGAAGAATGAACCTCCTGCATATAGCTGCTTCTGCACGAGGCATACAAGAACAGAAGGGATGAGAAGGCCAGGGGAAATGTTATGTGGAAAATAATTTTTCCGTACGTGGCCATGGAGGAGCACGTCTTTGAACACTGGAGGACAGGGAAGTGTGTCAGTCAAAATTCTGGGCAGCTGCTAGGCCAGGTCACTAGCACACCTTGGTTATTTGCTCTTTGTTGGAAACCTTCATCACACTCAGAGGAGGGAGTTTGCACTCACCTGGAGAAGGCAACCTGCAGTGCCCTAACAAACTGTGGACACAGTGAACTTATAAATCCATGGAGAACAGAGATTTATAATTCCCTGGAGAATCCTTTACGAGACCAACTTCTTGTCCTGTGACCTGGTCACTGCCAGGGCCAGCAGGCAGCCAAAGGGGCTGGATAATGCTGAGGGTCACCAGTGCTGAGTCAAGGTGCATTTCAGACCTCACCAGGACACCCAGGGGGACCCTGTGCTGAGACCTCCCCAGGGCTGGGGCCAGCTCCCACCTCACCCACGGTCACACAGCACCGTGAGCATGGCACCCTGCAGGACAGGGACTCCTGCCTCACTCCCTGTACCTCAGTGCCTTGTGAGCATCACTGCCAGCCCAGAATCTGTGCACATGGAAAAATCCAGAAAGCCTGATGCAGCTCGGCTGTGCGCTGTGTGTGCCCCGCGTTTGTGCACGACAGAACAATGAACCAGCTGTGCTTTGGGAAAACACGCTGAAAACGAACCAGACTTATTGCTTCTATAATAGTGCTGTCTTTCACTTCAAAAATTAATTCTCTCTTGAGAGGGATTATTTGGAAAAAAAAAAACAGCAAAAACTTACTGGCTCTATCAGATAATAAAATAAAACAAGAAGTTTACGCACATCAAAACAGAAAGCAAGTATGTTACGCTGCGAGCCACTCTCATGCCACAGAGCACTTCCCACCAAGCCTGTAGGCATGTAAGTGGTGTTCCTGCCACTCCACAGACAGGAGGAATAAAGCATGGAAAGGTCAAGTGTCTGGCTGCAGGCCACACGTCTGCGCCGTGGCACAGCGGGAGCAGCAGCACGGCCACCCTGCCCCTTGCTCTGACAAGATGACATGCTGTCCCACTTTTTGTCTTCTTGTAAGCATGCTAGCTCTCCTGGTTCAAAATTGCTTTCCTGCTTTTGGAAATTTGTATACTGCTCTACCTGACTGCTGAGCAGAAAGTATTGCAACATGCTGCCGAGCTATTGACTTTATTGGCTCCGTGGCTGTCTTCTGTGCCAGGAGTTGTGGGATTGGGACCCAGTGATGCCAACTATCAGCAAGAAATCTTTATATATTGGTCTGTTACATTTTGCTTTTTCAAAACATAATAAATTGACAACACTCCAGCATTTTACATATTTTTTAAATAAGCAGATTTGCCTCATAGGTAATGGTGCATCCTAAAATGTCATTTTCTCTCCCCTCTGATATATGTAAAACTTCAGGAAAAAGATTTTTTTACTTACACACCTACACACACACATATAAATAAAATAAAGAAAGAACTTTTCCTCGGGTCCATTTAGTGTTATAAACCACAGAAGTTCTGGTACATCCTCACAGCTGGGCATGCAGGTGCCCCTGTAATTTACACCACATACATGTTTCAGATCTGTGACATAAGAGACACACTTCTCATAATGCAGCCATTTTACAGATTTTATTAGGCAGACTTATGGTAGGAAGGAATATTCAGAAATTGCAACTTAAATGAGAAAATGTGAATGGTATTACTTATATAAAATACTACTGCAATAGTTCTTTTATTAATTTTTAATGCACAGCACCCACTGTGACCTCCTTTATTCTTTTCCTGTCAACATGGCAGGCTAGAGAAATTGAAATGGGCTGTAGCTGTTCTCTTCTTGTTCCCCTCTTCCTCCCATTTTGCATAAAAATAAAATATAACATCTTATTGGACTGTCACTGTGAAATAATCATTATGCGATGGGCATAACGATTTTTTCTGATCGTTATCACTTTCTTACTTCTCAGCATTCTCTAAAAACCTCCAAATTCTATGTAATTATCTGAGGCAATAACACAATTTGCCACTGAACACACTCATCTGAATTAAAGTTTGTTTAAAAGTCATCTTTTGCTACATTTCCTATGGATCTCTGAGGATAACACCAGTCACATAAAATAAAGCATATTTTTGCCTGCCTGCTCTCCTCTGATTACGTTTTTGGGGTGAGGTAGGAAGCGGGTCTGATAGAGTAACATTTGACGCAATCAGGGGGATGCTGTTACTTCTTTTATGTATATTTACTGCTACCTCTATCACCAAGGAGACTAATCTCCATACCAGTAAAGTCAAGAAGCTCACAGTATTGTCTTTGCAGGGCCAAGTTTGTGTTGTCACAGCAACAGAGTGCACAGGGTCAATAGATTAATACATTAGTGTGCACCAGCACTGAAGTGGAGTGTAAAAGTTTTGCTGCTGGTTTGAAAATTAAACTGTGAAGCAGGACTTGCAAACATGGCCTACACAAGATATTCTTGTATATCTTGAATAAAAGGCTACAAAAATATGCATATATTTGCCTAATACTGTCTATCATTTTTACCACAGTGGGAAGAGGAGGAAATAACCTCCCTGGAAAAGTTGTACGTAGTGGGAAGGAGGGAGGAAGGCCAGAGATTGGGCTATGAAACATACACTGCATTTGGATGGTTGATATTTCCCCCTGAGATGCCCTTTCATTAGCCTCTGTCTAACGTGGGGCCTGACAATTGTGACAGGATGAAAAATTCGAGGAAAAGCGAGGGTCACGAGGGGAGAGATTTCCTTCCCTCTCCAGTGACCCTATCGCAGTATTCTGATGCAGTGCTTTACCATTAAGGAAAGGGCAACCCAAGAGCCTTCACACTTAATCTGTTCCATCTGTCATGACTTAGAAACACTGACCAGCAGTGAGCTTTAAGGACTCGGTGCGACTGCAGACATGATATTCTAGCCCCACGACAAGGACCTCCTGATGTTTTGAAAGCCTCCAAGGAAGTACCACGCATCAGAAAGGGCAACACCTACCTGACACGCCACCATATGTGGTCCTCAGTCCTCGACCAACTGCTGGCCAAGGTGTGCTGTCTGCTTTCAGTCCCATCAGTCCTGACACAGTGTTGGTGGCTGTAACCCCATCTGCGCCACCTGTGCAAGGAAAGGTCAGTTGCTTTTTGTTAAATCGTGTGTATGTGAACAAGAGAGGATAAAATACAACAGAAAACCTGAGAAATTCTGAAATAACTAGAAATTCAGATAAGCAGCTGGAGAGCAAAAGCAACAAACTGCAAGGGGATGCACAGAAAGGTCCCTGTGACCGATCCTGGGCTAATAAATTTAGCACTAGCTTCAAGGCAGGCTGCATCAGCAGAAAGAGCTGTAAGGGCTATAATATGTGCAAATGCTGGGGGTGACAGGCAGATCTCTGCCCTTCAGCTGTGTGGGACACAACCTGCCACCGTGGTTACTCAACACCTGAACATACCCCAGCACAGTGGCCACCTCCTCCAAGCTTCTGTGCAGCAAGACAAAAGAAGCCATGTGACAAAGAAATAAGTACCATGGTTCTGAGTGATGGATACCTACTTGCAAACTTATTTGCTGCCATGTTGTACTTTAAGCTCTAAGGAAAAAAAATATGTCTAACTTCAAATGGTGTGGTTTTGTTTTCTCAGAACACACATCATTTTCACTACTAAATATGGGAATAGGGGGTTTTATATTGGTCTGGTAAACATATAAATGTGAAAGAAATAAGAGCATTCAAGGAAACACACAAGAACATACACAATTTATTGTTAACAGTCTGACATGGTTCTCTTCATCTATTGCTCTGTTCTAGGTGCATGGTCAAAATTGGGAAACCTTTGATTGCTGTGCTTATTCTAAATACATCAAACAAAATATTTTCATATTAGTTTCTGGTTTTATCTGTTATTCCAGCAACATTCCTATCTTAGCCCATGCAGCAAATTAGTAATCTGCACAACTTGTGCACTGGAGCCACTCACCTTCCTGTGCAGCCATTCCAATTTTCACAATATCAGTGACATTTGGGGTCAGTTTGGCAAAGAAAGGAATGCGAACAGCTTGTCTAACCCAGCGACAGATGTTCCGCACCAGCTCTGGATCCTGTTCAAATAGGCCAGATAAATATAGAACATAATTAAAAGTAATATGAACAAAAGGTATATTAAGGAAATAGAAAACTTTGTTTTAAGTAGCTATACTGCAATTTTGTGAAATTGCACATCAGACTGAACTTCATCTCATCAGTTAACTTATTTCAGACACATCAAGTAACTGCAAATCCACTAGAGAAAGGTTATTTCATGGGAAAAAAGAAATTTCTTTTTCCAGAAGACAAAGATATCACAAAATGTTCCCTTCCCAGAGAGGGGAAAATACCATTTTGGATGACAGAGACTATTTTACCCATTTATTAAAAAAATACTTTTCAGTTTTAATGACTCTCTCTATGTAAGGTACATTAAAAACAAGCAGTATCCTATAAAATAATGTGAACCTGAAGCATTGTCTGATCATGCCTCGATCAGAACAACGAGGATGAATCGAGGTTGCAGGGCTATCAGAATGCAATTCAGCATTTCTGAACTCTTGAGAATAACTTGGGATGGCCACAGTGTAAATGAAAGATCAAAATCTTCTCTGTTAAAGCCAGAAATCGAAATCATCAAGTGTTGGCTTTTCCTGATTTCCAGTCATTTACTTCCCTTATGGAATACATCTCATGTAGACAGTAATCAACTACCCTTTCCACTGAGGACAGCTCAGTGGAACTAACACCTGCCTCTGGCACATAGAAGGGGTCTTGTTCAATGTAACTCTTGTTCTATTTTTCTGTTGGCAATTGACAATGCCCTTCAACAAATACCTTAAAACTTGCAATACTGATGCATGCAGAATGTGCTGCATGCTCTGGTTAAAAATTGAATGGTGCCATTACAAGATTTAGTGCAAGTATTACCTGTGGGTAGGCTAATTGGTACTGCAGCAATTATTTACATTTACTAAGTCTTTATCACTCTCTCAGATAATTAAATCTGTCATATATGAATAATCTTCTCCCATTTGGATATTGTAAAAACTCAGAAAGCTGCGTTGCAATGTAGTAACTGAGAATGGGATGAGACTAAATGAAAATTAATTTAAAACAATCCAGAAGACACCAAGGTTGCCAGTATAGTGAACACACAGGAAATATCCCCTTGTTGTTTTTCCTTTTTACACCAATGGTTAAATACAAACAAAAACCCCACAGGCTGTGTTCCTAGAAAGTACACAGTGCTTGACATGAATAGTAAAATCCTAAGACTTAGCTCTGGCATCCCAATAAAAACGGTGATCTCCCCGCCCAGGCAGCTGCCATGAAATATGTATGAACCCTGCTCTGGCAGTATGAAAGTAGTTGCAGCTTTGACTTTCATTTCTGTTTTGAATTTCCTTGAGGCCCAATGCAGAAATGAGAGACCCTCTAGAAGACATGAATTGTGTATCCTTTATGTTAATTCTTCTCCTTAGAAATCCTTGTGATAATGTTCAGGATGTTGGCACCACATAACTCATTATGCTGACTTGGTTGTGCTTATAGTGCAGCCATAAAAATTCTTACTCCAGCACACACTAATGCCTTAAAAAATACAATTACTTTAATCCACACTAAATAACTTGCTGGGAGACGTCTTTTATAAAACCCCAATTTTCATCCTACCTAAGACAATTTAACTAGTTTGCCTTTTGTAATAAATAATAATTAACTTTCTTTTCCCCCTCTGAAAGTAAGTAAAGACCTTTATTTGCAATCAGTTCTACTTCTCACACACTAAGACTAATGCAACGAATGCAGTGGAAGAGTCTTCTATTTCTCATGCCAGTAAACAGTTTGAATACGTGCTTGCACAGCACATGATTAGACAAAGCCCTTTTGAAATGCTCACTTGTATCAGCCTTGGAAAACTGCCCATTTTTCGTACCCATAAAACCACTGGTAAATTAACAGGAAAATAATTTAAAAATTCAAGTGAAGGAGGTAAAATCTTGCATACTATTTCACTTAATATTCCAAGGAAAAAAAAAGGAATGTTTAGTGAGTAAACACTAAAAAAAAATGAAACAAAAGTTAAAATAATGTTTTGTTGCATAGTGAGACAGTCACTGATAGAAATTGGAAAGGTGATGGATTTTAAGCAAATAAATCAGAATTCCCATTAAATTTGAAAATTCTGAACTGAAACAGATTATTAAAAGATTATTTTTTCCCATAATGTTTTATCCAATTAACTTGCACATTAAATAAATATCATACGGAGATAATGCTGGCTAAGTTTAACAAATTCCAGTTTACCCTGGTGCCACACCCCAGAGACACACCCAGGTGATGCACCTCGCTGCCTCCCTTTGCAGTGCAGTCCCACAGTGGAGCTGTGCTGGAACACCCAGCTGCTCCATTCCTCCACCCTCCACCTCCTTGCTCTGCCTCCAGCCCCTCGTGCTCAGATTGCTCCTGGTGCAGGGGGAGCATCCGAGGGTCACCTCAGCCCATCCTCTCTCCCCTCACAGCAGCCACACTGGGAGTGCCCAGGGGTCACATCCCTGCTGCCAGAGGCACTTCTGCCATGAGCTGACTGCCTGAGAGTACCTGAGCTTTTGTGCTCTCCAGACTACTAATGTATTCCCAGAGAGGAATAATATCCTCACCCGGTTTTAGGTTTTTTTTTTTTTTTTTTTTTTTTTTTTTTTTTTTTTTTTTTTTTTTTTTCATTTTTTTTTTAATTCACATTTTCTTCTTTAGATCATTAGGAGAAGTTATTTGTTAATTTATGAATTTCATAATTCTGTACTTGCACTGAGGACTTGGCAAAATGCGTTCTAGGCTGAAACAGGAAGATACTGATGTCACTGGACAGAAAATTTTCATATCAAATGAATAAAACTACATTCCCATCCATGGGAAGTTCACTGGCTGGTGCACAACCTCTCCATAGAAGCTTGCTTGCCTTCAGACTAAGGCAAATTTGAAAAGGCCACACAATAACACAATTTTGAGAAACCCTAAAGTGAAAAGAAATAGAGAATTCACTTCTAAATGCAATCAATGACTAAAGAAATGCAATTCAAAACTTCAGATTTCTGAGAATATTAATTTGTCCCATTCAGAAGTTTTAAACTCAGGTGCAAATTTAATAAAGCGAGTAGTATGACACCAAAAACTAGTTTTGAAGAGGTCATGTACAGGCTGTATTTTGCCTAATTCATTTGACTCACTGAGGACCTCCCACCTACTTGGGTTTCTGAAAGACTGACCCCAATTTACAAATTGCTTTGACCCATTCTTTCTTGGATTTATAAAACATTCAAGGACAAGCATAAAACTTGTGAAAGAGTAAATCTTGAGGCCTGTAAATCACATTATAAAACATACTGTTGCTGCTAATACAACACAAATACCTTTTTTCACCCCAATCAAAGTTTATGAAAGTGTCTGCAGCTTTTATCATTGATAAAGTGGTTGATGAAGCCTGCATAGTTAAGAAACATTTTCTAAAAGGCTTGATGTGTAAGATGTTACTAGCTGTAAAAACAGCTGGGCATTTTTATTCACAAAACCAACAATATGAACAAAATTAAATATTATTCTGCTTAATTTAGTACAGGATTGTAATGCTTTTGGTTCAGAGTCTACCATGTTGCTAAAAATTACCTTCTTTCATTGCATATAACTGGGTTTGTTGGTACTCTCATTAATAATGACATGGTATGATTGTAACAGAATGTGTAGCATCATTTTGCCCTGTGTGTCAATCCAGAAGAATGAACAAATGCTCCAACGGACTGTAACATCCATTGCTAGCACACTTTGTTTATCTGCTGTATTTTAATTTTTTTTTTTTTTTAAACAAACCCCATCTAAAGAAAAGCTTGGTAAAATTATCATCGGCTAAAACATAATATTGATTCATGCACTGTACCTACAGGAATCTGTTGTAATTTAATACCATATAAAGTCTCTTTTGGTATAAGCTGTACATCAGCATGTCTTCTGTCTTCCTGTTAATCAAATACTGCTTGTTTATTCCAAAGGCACAGGAGATTTGAATGTTACAGGGGTTGTCTTTTTACTTCCCTAAGCAACAGTACAGAATCATTTTTCCTGAATATTCATTATAGCCTTGGGCTAGATGAAGCTTTTAATCCTAACTACTCATTGCCAATGGGTAGATATACTAGAGGAAAAACAACTATTCACCTTTTTTTTTTTTAAATGATCACATGATAAGCTTAACTACAACCATAACTGTAAGTCCTCAGAAATTAAAGCAGCAAGTTGTCTACTGATTGCATTTGGCATCAGTAATGAGATGAATCCCCTGTCCTATCACCCGCAAGGCAGACACATCCTGCATGTTTAAAAAGAAGCGTGAAAATGCTGTGCATAGAGTAGGTCACCTCTCCTTGTGTTTCATGGAAAGAAACAAAACCATGATGAGATTACCACAGAAATGTCTGGCTGCAGATTTTTGGAAATTTTTATTGTGACCTATTTTCAGTGTTCTTGCAGGGCTCTCATTTTGCATTATCCTGTTACTGCACAATCTTTACACTGCCTTCAGAACACCTCTCTGAGGCAGAGAATTACTATCATGCCTGTTTAATAAATGGAGAGAGGAGAGACAGATAGCCTGAGGTGCACCTCCTACAACTCACCTTGCTTTGGTGCCCAGTTTTGTGGAAGTCATTTGCATAAGGACCTGAAAAGGTTTGTCTGGCACAAACTGCACTTGATTCTCTGGACTACCTTAAACCATGAGATACTTGCCACATCAACAACAGAAATATTTTTAATACTTGGATTTAAATAGCTTTTCAGAGCACTTGAATAATGCAAAAGATAGAATTACAACTACTTTAGGGTAACTAACAGGTGTTTGTTAACTATGCAAACAGTCCTCGGGAAGCACATATGTGTGGGTGCATGTACATACATACACGTGTGCATACAGAAAGAATACAAATAGCACTCTGAAAGATGTACAAAAAAAAACCTAAAACACCCAACCTGTTACAAAATTTTCCCCAAGAACTTCGTATGAAAGGTTAACACTCGGTAGAGCACATTAGTTGATCTTGTCTAATTAGTACTACAGAAAATAGGACATATCCTGCAGCCTTCAGGCTGTCCCTAAACAATGGTGGCAGTCCTGTCTCACTAAGAACAGGACAAGGACTCATATATTTGTGGAAAGAATGAAAATGCAACTTTTCTCAGACAAAATCTTGACTCTACACCTGTATAAAGGCTTCATTACATAGGACTGCTGGATTTATCACCGCACTGATAAATCACACTGATGACTTGTGCTGGTCCATTATCCTGACTGTGATGATGGGAAGTTCTAGATGGCACAAAAGAGTGTTGCAAGATGCAGTAAGACCTTGCATGTAAAGTCCTCAAATCTCATCTATCACTGACTACAATGACCTAAACAACAAAGTTTCAGATATTAAAATACTTTATCATATTTAATGCAAGAGTAAGGTTAATCTTCCTCATACACCTCAAGTCTTTGATGGCCACAAGACTATTCTCATACATCTCTCTTGCCTATGAGTTTTATGGCTAAATAATGCATTATGTAAGCATGTTTTCAATTTTAAATGCTGATACTAAGTTACAGAGGACTTATTTTGTCTTTTTATTAATCTAGCACACATGAAGCTGACATAGGACTCCTTATGCACAGCTAGGCAATACTAGGCAAGTGGCACCAACACTCCCTCATCAGAGCATTCTTCTCATGGCAGATTTTCTTTCTGCACTGGCTTTTCAGAGAGAAATCTTGTATTCCTGTTGTACCTATTAGCATTGGAGAAATTTTTTAGATGAAAAAATTTTCTGCAGTTAAGTTCCTCATTCTGAGGAGTAGATACATTTTTCAAACTACTATCCATAGCTATGGGAAGAGGAGGGAGTGCTTTTATGATTACAAGAATGATGTAGTGTAGGAAAAGCCTTTTAGGTGAGAATTGGCAAGACTCAGCTGTTAAATTTAATACACGTACTACTCTCACTTTACTGTCTCATTCAACAGTCGTCTGCTAGGGAAGAGTTAAACCTATCCTCAGTCAAATTGCTGTCTGAAGGGCCAAGAGGACTCAAATGCACCTTCTGAAAGCAAGAAAGGGGAAGAGAATCTTCTATGCAGCAGGTCCATCCTACTCTCCCCTCTGAACATTACAGTGGCACAACCTGCTGAGTGGAAAGGCAGGGGCAGGAGGCATTTGGGGCAGCTCCAGAAAGTGAGTAATGATCATTTCTAGAGCCTCCTCACATATTCAATCCACTCTACTGGCTCAATGTGTACCTATGGATCTGCATCTTTTACAGAGATCCCATAAATGTAAGGAGGATGTACTGGCCTGATAAGCTGTTAGTTTAAATATGTCTATCCAGTATTTCTTGCTCAGAAAACCATTAGAAAATCATAAATCAAAACCAAAACACACCCCCCCACACCCTACCAATAGAAAAAACACAACTCTCTGTGAAGAACTACTCTTTTGCTATTCATTAAAATATGAAGAAAAAGTTAAAGTATGGAAATTCCAGCTTAAAGCACTGCAAATCAGTATCTGTAGCCCTCACCACTTTAATACATATATATATATATGTGTATTTTACTATTTATCCTTTTCACAGCTATCTCTTCCCCCTCCTCTTATGAGAGGCCAAACATTGTCTTCTTAAAACTCTCTCTCTACACCTACAAAAAATTTTGACAGTACCTAAATACAGAATTACAGTCCATCAGAATAGAAAGAGTCACCATTGCAGAAACTCATGGTTAATTTTACTGCCTTCTTACCTCCTAGAAAGGAGCAGTTTAGGTTGTGCATTTGTCCCATTTCAAACTTAATTAAAGCTAACAATTTGTTTAAAGCCTGTCAAAATAAGGGAAGGATTTCCCAGGATAGAAGATGAATAACTCTCCACTTCTCATCTGGAGTAAAAAATTCTTCCTCATTTCTCAGGAAATCTGACAGCTTTTGGTCAACATCTATTGACCGCAGCTGTCAAAAAGAAAGAAATGAAGCAGTTTAACCTAAGGCAGGAATAACAGTTTTCATGGCTGTATGTGAAGCTATCTATATATATTAGGAAAAATTAAAAAAAAACCCTGCCTAAATTACATCAGAAGCTTTGGGTTAGCCTGGTCAGCTTCACAAAAATGTAGCTGCTGGATGAGAGCTGATATCCCTCCAGCAAGAATCCATGATGTGATGTGATGTGAAACCAGTGCCACAAGACAAACTTTTAGAGATAATGATAGTATGTGAATTCATCCAGTCAATACTGTATTGCTTTTTGGCATGAGATCCAAAGTATATTAGTTTAGGGAAAAAAATACAAAACAAACAAACAAAAAAACCCAAACCCAAACTCCCAAAATCTCATTAAATATCTTCGATAAAATGGTACAGGAAAATCCCATTCAGGATAAAAATTCAGAACATCCTAACATGAATAATTTCATATTTTGTTCTAGGAGAATGTTTCATCCCATCTGAGCCTTCAGCTTTTATTAATTAACTTGCACTTTGAAACAAGAGGTCTTTTCAATACGAAGGGAGGTTGTAGAGGTGGGGTTTTTGGAAGCATTTCTAAAAGATCAGAGATTCAGATGAGAAGAATTAAGCAAATTCTACATAGTTACCATTTAACTAAACTACCATAGCAACAATATGTGCTGTGACTATTGTTCACTGATTTAATTCAAGGACAGGCTTATTTTCTACTCTCTTACAAACTGTAAAATGCTCCTTTCTTTGAAAAAGTCTTTTGAAACAAGTCTACTGACTTAATGAAGACATTTATGTTGTTTCTACATAGCAAAATGTTCTCTTTATAATTTGAACAAAAACTGTAATATTTTTAAACTGGAAAGATATCACATGGCTTATATAACTAAGCATGTCCTACTAGTGAAACAAGAACATTTTTGCTTACAAAATACTGCATATTAAGATGTAGAAGTATAGCTTGGAAAATTTCCATTAGTTTTTGTAGACTACATTCATTATTTTGGTTACATTCTTTACAATAAGGCAAAAACATTTCCACTTGAAAACCACTTAAAGACTATATTTTTATCTTTAAATTTAATTTTAAAACCCCCAAAATTTATAAAGTAATGACTCCCAATTTATACATGCGTTTGCCAAAGTAAAAATCTAAGCAAGAACTGAGAGACCTGAATGAACTTTTGTTTTCCTGTGGTAAATTATAGGAACTAAAAGACTCCTGCCACCTAGCTCCATTCCTAGATGTTTGAACTTTATTAATTTAAAGTAAAGCTGCAAGCAAGGTGTCAAAATTTGATCAGCTGCTCCTTCAGATCTGTCACTGCAAGTTCCACTTGGGGGAGCCTAATTGAGATTCTCCTTTTCTTCCAGTGATACCAGTGTGTCACTAGGCAAAATCAAGTCACTCTGGATTAGGATTGGGTTTTGGTCATGGCTGAACTGAGAAGTCAAAACTCTGAGACCCTGTCTATACTGAGAGAGATAACAGTGGGCACTGAGAAAAGCCAACAAGGGACTGGGGCTCCTACTTCTCAAAGCAGTCAGAGGCTCTTCTCATTGGTGCACATAAAAAAACACAACTTGAACTTTAAAAGCATCTAACAAAATAAACCTTAAAAGATACATAAAGGGTTTCTACAGAATCAGATTTCAAGAAATCTTTCAATTTTAGCAGATCCCTTTCTCCCTTACTCTCCTTCTTACTAGTACGACAATAATTATTTCTCCCTACGTCAGCTCTTTAATTAAAACTTTTGGAAGATGTTAAAAGCACAAGACAAATAACCTTTGATCACCTCACTTTATTAAAAGAAGTGGGAACAACAATTTGTTACAGTGTTTCTTTACTGTAGTATTCTGCTGGAGCTGCACAAATGAATGATGCTTAATGTATGACAAAAACCAGACAAAAAAAAAAGCCAAACAAAAAGAACCCACTCCAATGGGTTTTAACACACCTAATCTAAAAGCTGCCAATTTTAACACAGGTCAGCATCCAAACTCAAGAATACATTTATCAAAGTGCTGTGTGGGAGATCCTCTTTGGACACCTTATTAGCAGCACAGCACTCCTGCATCCCCTCTGTGATAATCTGCACCCTGTGACCGGACCCGCGTGTGGACAAGGTCAAAAATGAGCTGAAGATTTGTGGCTGACCAGTAGAGAAAAGTACAAACCACATATTTGTGTTGGGAGTAAGAACAACAATTAGAGGGATGTCAAGATCAAGCACAACTGAGACCTGAAGGGTTGGTAGCTGCCTTTGGTCAGCTTTGTAATTACTCCCTTTTCAGACCACAGAAAAGCTTTTTGTTTTCTCCCCAGCACAAAGAGGAAAACAACTGGATTTTTTTTTTTAAAACTCTCTCTGTGTAGGTGGTTGCATCATAATGTTTTTCCTTACTCTGCATGTTTGGGGTTTGTTTTGCTTCTTCTTAATTTAAAAATATTAATCTAAGCAACCAGAAGAAGTATCTCTGTTTGAAAATTTTCCACTTTTAAAATTATGTATAAGGCTTTTTATATGTTTATGGCTACTTTACATGATAGGGAAAAATCTCCTTTTGTTTCATTGTGATAAGTTTTAACAGACTTTAGTAATGAGTATTTATACCTATTGATTTTAATGTAATACTAAAGGCATTAAAATCAGATTATTTTCTTTCACTGTCAGAATAAAGGATAATAATAGTTGGCCTGAAAGGTTGATGCACAGATTGGCAGCTCAAATTAACCAATTATTTGTTCCAATACCAACTGGGCTTAAACAGTCCAAGTGAAAAATAGGAAACTACATATTTACCTTTAGTAAACTTCTTGGACACACTGACTGGAAGGATTTATTTATCAACAGCGCTGGTATATGTAAAGCATTCACTAATAAAAATGCCTTTTTACCCCTGACAGAACAAAATATTTTATCTTGGTTGTTCCTAGCCAACCAAACTAATATTTCTCATAGCACTGTAAAAAGTGGTATGCAGAATGATTAAATAATATTTCAGCTCTTTAGTTCATGCAGAGGTCACCTGCTAGAAGGCATAAAGGTTTGATTAGGTTTGCATCATACATGAAATATTCTAAAGGGAAGCACAGAACTTCAATATGTGAATACTGCAGCTACAAATAGCTTTCTCTTGTGGTCAGGTAGGCAAGCTCTGTCCTTTCCTATAATAATAAGGCAGAAAATACTAAATAATTGAGGATAGCATAAACATTTGAAACATGAAACTAGGGAATTTAAAACCTGTGCTCTGAGAAGAATTTGCCACTTAGTTTTAAAATGGTCATCAGGTGGGCATGTAGTCAGATTTGGCCTACTGTAAAGAGCAAGCTTCCCAACAAACTAAGTTTACTAGGAGCTGAGGCAAATTTGAAAGAAATAGGAACCTAGTCCTGAAAATTCTCGTGCAGGCAGTGAAGACACAAGTTAATACATTGCTAGTTAACTTTAGCAAACACTGGCATAAAACTGAAACCATAGAAAGAAAAAATTTTTAATGTGCACCAAGATAAATAATCTTAAAATAATATATTTTATCTGAACAGTTACTTGTTGGTGATGATTTCCTTTCCAGTAAATCCTGTTTACCAGATATCACAGTTACAAAAAACTGCAATGCCTTATGGTACAATCCAAAGTCAATCCAAAGGGCTTGGACATTTGCTCGACTTTTCTACATTTTCCTTTCCTGAAAACTTCTCAGGGCATTAAAATACAATTTCAAGAACAAGTACAGGTTGCCATTTGGTCTGAAAAAAACCAAAAAGGGTTTGTTCCTTTATGGGAAACACTCACTATATACTTCATTGCTGCTAGGCTACTGAAGTGTCATTAAAACAGCCAAACAGTGCCAGGTCACTGATATTGTGACCAAACTAACCTTCTCTGTGACATCTGTCATCCATAATGTGAATTTTAGCAGAAATGCTTCCATCATAGTAAGATTGAAAATAAGTGTAAACACAAATTGCTTTCATGTCTTTGTGATTTTCAAGGAAACAGAATCACTTTTACATTTGCTACAAAACTATATTCTGTAGAGAATGCTTTCCTTACATAAATAAAAGTCATCACACACAAGCAGTATTTTAAACCTTATTAACAGCCATAGCATGTCATTAAAAAGTTTCAGCAAGTTGGTAGTGCTGTTAATATTACTGCTGTATTTATAATCCCTTATTATTTTCCATTTTGTCTTTTGAGTAATTCAATTAGAAATCCTTCAAAGCAATAACAGTGGATTAAATGTTGTCAAACCACAATATAAAATTACAGAACAGTGTTCTGATTATGAATTTATTAAACTTTGCATTTCAATTCATTTCTCCTTGAGTGTATGAAAAACAGAATTCTTCAGACAAAATACCAACTAGCTGTCGTACCTCATTATTAAGTATTGCCTCCTTCTACATGTTACAAAAGATAGAATATATGAGGACATAAAGGACACATGCAAGAAATTCATTTAAATCACAACATTTAATCACACTTGAAACCTGCAATGGTAACAGAAAAGGAAGTGATTTCTCAGGTACTGGAGGAAGGTGAATGATGTCACCCAGAAGTAACCCTAAAGCTTTTCCTGCTTAGATTTCAAGTGAAATAGCTCAGGAGTCAATTTTTACTTTGAAAGCAACTCAGCACAGGGTTTAGTTTATGAGGAGAGTTTTGAAGCAGGAAGGAATAGGAAAAAAAAAAAAGAAAGAGACATCTGACAATGGAGAAGATGAAAAAGGGAACCCAAAGACATTAAACAACAAAATGGAATTATCAAAAAGGACCATGAACATAAGTCCACAAAACGCATCTCCTGCCCTGTGAAAAAGTGTGCTTAGGTCTACATTTGCAGGAGCTGAAGGAGGCAATCAGCAGCATCCCTTCTTCCTGCACATCCCAGATTGCCTCCCAGCAAAGCATTGGGATGGGCAGCACATCCAAAACACTGCCCAGGGCAGCACATCCCTGCACACAGAGCAACAGCATCACTGCCTCAGCCAAGGAGTCCTTGTTTCTGAGGAAGTGAATTTCCTGCCTCTGCTGAGCTTTTCCCTCAGTTGAACTATCAAGGCTCCTCTTCATATCCATTTGCTTGGGCAGCAGGCAATTCCCCTCCCCTCCCGAGCCACCCAGTTTTATGGAACCTACAGAGCCTTCAAAACAGTCTGTACTCTGAAAAACACAACTGAAAGAGGTCATTTGGTCAAAACATGCCCCAAAGCAGCAGAGGCCAGTGGCAGACACAAAGACACTGAGATCAGCTAGGACTTACATTCTTAAGAACCAGCCAGAATGGATGAGAGTGGCCAATACGAGAGAACAACAAAAGATACAAATCCTGAAACTCCACCCCAAACACCCACACAAATCTCACTCACACTGGTTTTTGGGTGATACACTGGATATATATCTGGATTTTGGGTGAGGATGTTCACACTGCTGCCACAGCCCAGTGTAGCACCACTCTGCTGTAGTTTGCATTAATTTGTGGCAATAACTGATACAGAGGAGAAGAGCAAGAACTAATACTGCCTGCAGGACTCAATGAATTATACTTAACCAGCATATTATTGTAGGCTGATAGTAGAATGCCACATGAACACAGATATAATCAAATTCTGTTTGGGGCATCATTTATTTAAAATACTTGAAGCTCCTTGCTGGCAGAGCAACAGTGAATTAGCATGCTATACTGTGCACCTCAATTAAAAAGCAGACTCATCTTTCCTATTTCCAAGGTACAGCAGAGCAAATCTAATTGTGCCATGCAGTCAGCTCTCATCTTTGCAGAGTAACCACGGCTTTGTTTTTTTTTTTTTCTTTTTGTTTTTGACAGATTTGTTGTCTTCTGAATGAGGCAATGTAGGCTTTTATGAAACTTGCCTCCTAATTGCAGGCAATAAACATAAGCACAGCCAGCAGCAGAGGCTGCAGCAAGTACAGCTGAAGTGAAATGAAAATAAAGGTAAGAGAAGAACCACAAAGCAAGTCCATTTTATATAATCTGAATAGTTAAACCACCAGGATCTGGACTTCAGTGCTCACAAGAGAAATATACATTCCCTCTTCAATATAAACTAAAAAAATCAAACAATTCCCCAGACCTAGAGCTTAAATGCTGAGCTAGGCAAAGATTTTTTTTATATTTTGGAGGTAAGAAGGTATGACTAATTAATGAGAAATAGTTATATGCCAGGATGTTATTAACTTTTACAATATTTGCTTATAGCATGAAGAACCTCTGTTCTTGCACTTAGGCTGAGATCTTTGAATATGAGATTTGTTGCTTTAGACTCGAGAACTCCTTGTTCATACTGATTATCTCACTCCACATGAACACCCAAGTCCTTGTGCTCCCTTTTACCCAGTACTCATTCCCTACCCCTGGTACAAAGAATGCAGTGCCTTTGGTTAGGAACTGAAGAGGGTGAATGCACACAAATGGTTGTCTGAATGGACTCCAGCAGGGCAGGTGCTGGAAGCTCCCCCTTGGAGTGGGATTACCACCAACACCAGTGAGGCTGGCCATAGCTTTGCCTGCCTTGCCCTAAAAACTCCAGAGATGCAGAGTGCACAGCCCCCCAGACACCATGCTCCTGATCTGCATCACCTTGCTGGGGAATTTTTTTCCTAATGTGCAACTTGAAACATTCAGCCTTCAATCTGCCCCTTGCTGCATCATCTGACGTGACAGAGAATAATCTTCCCCTCTTGTAGCTACTCTTGCAGCATCTTTGTCACATCCTCTCAGGTAGTTGTGGGCTGCTCTTTTCCTCCTGTTGTTCTTCACTGCCCACTAGGCCAGGGAGACTCACTGATATGTTAGAACACTTTGGGTATCATTTGTCCTGATCAATCTTATTCTAATGTTTCTAGAAGGATGCACATTAAAGCTCTTAGACCTGGGTTTTCATCGTAGCAGGAATGCAAAGTAAATCCAGATTACCAACTCAATTTAACTATTTATTCATTCTTGGCAGAGCAGCTGGAGAGGTTTGTTAACCTTTAGACCAAAATCAAAAAGGCAAACACTTAAATTTGTTGATTTCACATGTCATTAATAATTCTGAATGAATTCAATGCCACTTCTTAGAAGGCTAAGTAAGACAAAAAAAATTTAAATATTTTTGCATGGTTTCCAGTGAAGGACAAAAAGTGCACCACAAATACAACACCACAAGTCAGACACTGAAATGTGAGTGCTACCATCTCACATGCTTGATTTATTATTTCCAGAATTTTATGCTAAAATTAGTACAGCAATGAAGTATAGTGGGAAAGGGATACTGTCAATTTTAAATAATCTGCTGTTCACCATGATGTCTTTATGTTTAATATTAAATGTTTTGTACACACAGGTTATCTGATTCAAAGAAAATCTGTGCATTAGTGCTGGTAAACTTAATGACAAGTTCTATTACAATTTTTAACGATATCCACTTTTATACAGTTGCAGATTGTTATGAAAGAATACAAACCTTAACTTTATTATCATTAATCGGCATTAGTAAATATAATTGACATTTTATACAGAAGCAGCTTTAAGTAACTTTTTGGCAGCAATACAGATGCCTCTTAATATTACCCTCTGGCTAGCTACGCTGTTTGGGCGCCAGAGTGTCTGCACTAATGACTTGGAATTAAAATCAAATAAAAGCTGAGAACTGTAATTCAGTACAAAACAAACAGCCATACTTAGTACCAATTTTTATATGTATAATTTGGATACACCAGGACCTTCTCTAATTTGCAGCTGATACAAAACAGTGAAAGCATTTGAGACTAGATAACAAAATAGGATAGAGAAAAATAAATCTGATGTTCCCAGATTTCTTCACTTACCCTGTAGGCACACCATAGGAATTGGAATGAGAAGAAAAAGTAGACAGTGTAATTAACCTTTCCTTTCCTTTCTTTTTTTTTTAACAACAACAAAAAGGCAGAACATGTTAGACATTATAAACAGTAAAAATACCCATTTTTCTGCCATTATTTTTCATCTCAGCAATTTCTGTAGTTTCCTGAGGATTTAATGTGCTTAGGCATGAAAGAGGCCTAATCCTTGAAAAAATTTCCCATGAAGACATGGATTATGTTATCAAAAAGATTTAAGAAAACCTGCTTCACTGTACAGCCAGGAAAGCTGCTCTGCCTCTCAAAGCCTCATGCCCTGACTTCCAGATATCGAGTGGTGGTTTTTTTCCAGAGCATATCTGAGCCCTGTCTTCCCCACAGCATCCATGTATGACCTATTTGACTTCAGCTCTGGGGGAAAAAAAAATAATACTAAAATACCAAAATACTATCTAGCACTTTAGTATCTTCTGATGGGTCCTCCAGGGGCCACCATATATGGAAGCCCCCTGAAGGGCTACTGATAAATCTTGCTGCACATATCATTACTTAATCTAGTTTATCCCCACTCTTGGCTTCAATAATCTACATTTAAAATCACTATGATTTAATTTTAGCCAACTCTGAGGAAGACCATCAGGATCTGGCTCTCTAAACATGGCTTGTTTTATTCATTTATTCATCTAAAGAAGTTGGTTCTTTTCTGAGCTCTCATTTTGATAAGACAGTTAAGAAAACACGAGAAAATGTTTAAGCAAGAGTAGTACATATTAAACATCCCAAAGCCTATCCATATTGTATGGGGAAGACAGAAGTTTTATTATTATAAAAACATATATGTATATATAAAGTAATCTTCTTTCTTTGTGGATCTGATCTCCTCCATGGAGAGTCACAAATCCACACAACAGCCCTGAGTGCTCAGATTTTGCATTTGCTTCTCTGATTCTACAACAGCTGAAAGATTCGTAAAACCTCATGTAGCCAGACAGCTCCCTACTGACTGCACATCTAAGAAACTTCACATGCATATATTATTCCAACCACTGAAAGCTGGAAATAACACACACTTTTAAAAAAAAAAAAACCAAAATCCCCCATGTTTGAAAGGAGCCTGTTTCAGGTTCTGTGGGGAACCTCCAGGGCTCTCCCTGAGCAGACTGAACCTTCCACAGTGTCCTGCCTCCTCAGGCAGGGGCAAGCCAAAATACTGAGTTATGCTCTGCAGACTGAAGGGTGGGGATTTCTTCAAAAACTTATAAAGATGGCAACTTAAAAAAATAGCAATTTGTTGTTGAATGCAATTCAGAGAAAAAAACCAGTAATAACTACCACTATTGTGCTGGTGTTATCCTGGAGGGCTTTTGTGATTCTCTCCCATTTTTAATCATAACTTCAGTAAACGACGACTGGCCATAAAAAGCATCCAGATTACTTTCATTAAAAATAATCATCTATGGCATGGACCAGATTGACATAATTTTGTTCACAGAAAACAATAAAATGCCCCGTGCACTGTGCCTGGCAGCATTGCTGTGATAAAGCTCTACTTGGAAGTGTGTCCACTTGAAGCATTGCACTGATTACAGCTCCTATTGCCTGTGGGGTTTTAGTCAGTTAATGGTTTAGTTATCCAGCCACACCTCAGTTTTAAAAGTTTTGTGTTTAACTGAGGAAGTGAGGATGAATTAAGAAGCTTACGAGCCCTCTACAAAGGGGCCAAGTAAATAACAGGATCTCAGTTTTAGGGTTATAATCACGATTCCCACTCTGCGTCCCATTCCTCCTCTTCTTCCCCCATCCCCAAAATGTAGTAAGGTGGGAAAGCAAACAAGCTTCATAATTCTGAAACTTTGATGGTCAAACTCTAGAAAATCTCTCCTGGTAGACTGTGAACAAAGATTTTTCAGAGACTTTTTCCATTCACCACATTTGGGCATTTTTCAGAGCCAAAACAAATTTCAAACCATGACAAAAACATGCAAAAATCTACAAACTTCAGAAGGATATTAGTATGAGAATTAGGGTTGGTATGTGTATCTCTTCTTTTAATAGGCAAAACAACACACATTCTCCTAACTGTAGTCATGGGATGTATTGATAAGCTCTGCAACAGATTTCTACATGGCAGAGACATCAGGCATGGTAATTCCAGAGTAAATGGTATAAACCAGCAAATCTATAGGTTACAGAGCACAGGCTTTTGTAAGAGAAGATGTTAACTGTACATGGTACTACCAGAATGTACGGTGTCTTCTGTGATTCTGAATTACAGTTAGGTTCATATGTTAAAAATTGTGAAATGAAGTGTGTGTCTATCTCATGTCCTTCAAAATCATTACTGATATAGGCAGTAGGTTGTGATTTAAAAGATATCTACAGGGCACTGAAATGGAAATCAACAAATTCTGTCCAAGTGCTTTTTTGAAATTATTTTCATCATGTTCCTTGTCAAATACATAATGTATTTTTGTTCTCAGCAAAACTAAGCATTTTGAACATTCTCATTGTCATTTTTTTTTTTCCTTTCATCACTAAATATTTAAACACATTCAACCTAAAAATCTCAAGCTGGTAATCTGCTGCTTGTGTCTTGCCCCCTGAGGTGTAACTATCAATGTGGCAGTGCAGGATAGCTGGAGAGACATTAAAGGGATTGTGGTTACAGTCCTACCTGCCCACAGGCCAGTCCCATGCCTCGCTCCCCCATACCATGAGGACATGATAAATTTAACTCCAGCGCATCAGCACCAGCAACCTATGGAACATGTAAAAGGAAAAAAAAATGCAAAATTAATTTTTAGTAATGTACTCTTTCCTATAGTACTTACTGTTCATGTTAAACAGATTTCTTTAGACATTCGATTTATTTTTCTTTTTTTAAGAGAAAAAGCTATGGTTATGATACCCTAAAAAACAAGCATGTTGATCATTAGAGATAAAAACTTGCAAAACTGACATGGTTTCCAAAAATTATTTAGGAATTAGAGTAAAAAAACAAAGTAAAAAGATAGGAGCAGAGTAAAGAGTTGGTTCTGGAAAATACTAAGAAATGGAATGTAATTACATGGCCTGAGAGCAGCACTGAGAGAGAGGTTTGGCAGTCAGTGTTACACAGGTGTTGCTGTGCTCTGAAGAACGGAAACTCAGAAGTAAATTTTTCCTTTTTTGCTTCAATGGATTTAGTCTCCAAATTTTCTGCAGGTGCCTGTACTGTGACATAGCTTTTGTCATTAAATGAATTTGTTTCTGAAGAACGAGAGCGTAAGTAAAAAAAAAAGGCTATACAAATATATTAGTCATGCTAATTCTGTTCATCGCCCTCAATTAGTTCCAATTAGAAGGGGAAGGAGCTGAGCTGTCCGAGGGCAGCACACAGCCACGCTCCTCTTCCTTCCTGCTGAACTGCTCCAGCCTGACACGAACATCCCTCCTGTTGCCTTCCAGTGGCTCTAACTAGGGTTTTGTCTTGCATTTGCATTTTGTTTTTGCTTATTGAACTGGAGTAACTTTGCCTGCTGTGTGGCCATGGTTCAGCAGCTCCCGGAGTGTGTGAGCCGGGCAGAAGCCATCCATCACTCCCAGGAACCCTCCCGGCCCCGGCGGCTCCGCGGGCCCGGCCACGCCGCGCTGCCGCCGCTGCTGCCCGCCGCCCTGACAAGCTGACCTTTCGGATGAATAGGTCGTCCTCCTGCTGAGACACTGGGCTGCCTTCTGGGGTCTCTGCTCTGATGGAAGCCACATCTATTAGCTCCCAGGTAGGGTCCTAGCACGCCATTAAACATCCCTGCTCCTCAGCTGCGCATTCTGCAGCGCCCCAAACTACGGCTGCTCTCCTCAGGGCAGCCACCTACAACCACTGCCCACGAGGATGTTGTACCACACAGGTTACACATCATTGACTGCATTTAAAGAACCACTTTTTCCCTAAAGGAGTAATATAAATACAAGCATGGATTGGAAGTATGTGTCTTAAAGTTGGACAAAAGTACCACTGGATTAAAAAACCAGGAGCAAATGGCACAGTAAAGCCACACCCATCTTAGTCAGTGGCACTGCTTCTGTCAAGCAGAGATTCCAAAATATGATTTAATGGTCAATTAGGTAAATACACTTATAAATTGAGATAGTGTTGAAGATCACCAAGCCAACTACTGATAATGTTTAATTTCACTTCTCCAAGTCCACAAAGTGACTTTTTTTCCTCATAAGTTTAAAATGCTCAAAGAAAATGAAGAAGTGTCATCCCACATAACCACAGGAGGGCTTAGAACACTGAATGAAGAAACAATGATGTCCAAACATTCTGCCATATGAAAACACAAATTCAAGGTATCCACACCTCCATTCATACATATATAAAAGCATATTTAAAACTTAAACATTTAAATCTGATCTAATGCTAGCAATAATGACAAGCTAATTTTTCTTTGCTTAAATTTGTTAATTCTATGCTTTTCATTTCTTTAGACACTTTATGTGGAAAACACACTTTAATTTAAACATAACAACTGTGCTTTCCATTCAGATAGAGACACCTTTCTGAATGAAATTAGTACAGTCCTGATAAGTATTTCTTATACTACTCCCTATGGACACAGGTACATGTTATTAAATAGGTTTTTCCTCAAATTGAATAGAAATTTCAGGAGCATGGTCTGTTTGCATTTCTGTAAGATTGGATTTATATTACAGAAAGCCTGCTGACTGTTATTATATATGCTGACTTTCTCAGCTATCATTTCTGAAAGTCTGTATTAAAACTAGAATAGCATTAAATGAGCCCTTTATACTTTAAATATTCAAGAGTTTTATATTCAAAATTTCTTCTAGTGCTGTCAAACTAGTGTGCCTGTAGGCAAGGTAAGATCAAGTTAGGCTCTCAAAGGCAGAATTAAATTTTATCAGGGCATCTGTCATAATATTCAGTTTGCTTAAAATGCAAATAAAAAGTATATAGATTCAAAGACTAAAGGCTTTCCAGGTACTGCTTAAAAATCCAAGGGACCATTTTTATGGAACAGATTTCCTTTAAATTTACATATCCATCATTTTAATGAAAACACAGAATAAACAAATTATAATGGACATGTTTTAAATTCTCATTTTTCACTTTGAATCAATTTCTTTCAAGAAATTCCTTACTGTACCTCTTGTTTTTAAGGAGAATTTTAAAAAAATACGCAGAAACACATTTAGGAAACCATTACCTCAGCCATCTTTGAAAGTTCAGTCCAGTCCTCCTTGTTATAGCTGCACATGATGCTGGCAATCAGAACCTGGAAAGAGCATACATGCATTATATATTATTTTATGCCACGTTAGCAGATTTTGTAATACTGTACATTACTGTGACTCCAGGCATGGACTGCACACCCTGCATATGGGAGCTACCAGCTGTCTGCCAGGAGCTGGAGGGTGAAACACAGCTGCAGACTTCACTGGGGACAAGAAACAGCAACCAAACTCATCTATTGTAGCCCTGGTCTGCAAAGAAGGTCCATCCATGAGCATTCTCTTTGTCGTGTGACACGGTGGGAACAAAGTCTGTCCTACACACAGAGCCAACCAGGGAACTGGCAAGACATACTTGATCCTGAGTTTGGAGGAATGAAGTGGTTATTTACCATAAATGAAAGGAGCATTTTGGCTATTCAGAGGTAGGTGAGACATCAGTGCATGAGTTTACACTCTAATGTGGCAGTGTATGAACACAATACTCCAGGAATCCAGCACACATCAAACCCTGACCCCTGGAGTCTCATACCATTCACCTTTAGGACAATGACAGCCAGCCAGAACTATTTTGTGTCCCAGAAGCAGGTGAGGAGACTGACAGGATGTTGGGGAAATCTGGAGGTCTGGGAGAGTGGCCCAGGGAACCTCCAGCTTTTGTTATCCCATGATGCACATTTTATTTCCTGTTCACTGACTGGTCCCAGTTACCCAAGAGCTATTCTGTGTAATTGCCTTTCCTTCCCATTTCACTGAGCACCTTTCAGGTCCAGGTTCTGCCTCTAGCTGCTGCTCCCTCTAATATACTTTTTGAGGTTCATGTTTTTAGGTAAAATAAGTTCTACTAGGATTCTTTAGGGCGTGTTGGGGGGGCACCTAGAAACAGAACTTACCAGTTGCATACAGTGCTATTTACTGTTAAATGAATGTTATCTACTCCTCTGGTCAATGCCCAGTTCAAGTGACAGTGCTAATTTCTATTGAAGACTGAAATAAAATCATGCATTTTGCACACAAGGATCAGACACTGAAATTTTGAAGTTCATACATTTAAGGTAAGATGAGCAGAGAATTTAGCCCAGGAATTCCTGCATGAAGGACTTCTTGGGAGAGTGATATTTAGAAGAAAAAAACA
Organism: Rhipidura dahli; assembly: GCA_013399225.1. Lineage (NCBI taxonomy): Eukaryota > Metazoa > Chordata > Aves > Passeriformes > Rhipiduridae > Rhipidura > Rhipidura dahli. The sequence continues at coordinate 322,097 of VXAC01006032.1, forward strand.
ACAGAGAACTATATTGCAGCAGCTAAGAGGTTAAATCAGAAAAGAAATCATAGAACTTAATACAAATCTACCCACTCAGTCTGTGTTCAAAGGAAACAGTAGCAGAGGAGAACAGAGAAGCATCTGGCCATGCTCTGATTTATTTGGCCCTCTTACATGAAACTTTCACAAGAAAGTTTGATTGACAGGTAACATGACATTTGATTTTAATCTTTTTGTTTTCCAAACAAGTTTTACTGTCATCATTAATATCTAGGGTGGGCTTAATCTGTCACCCCCTCATTTTAACACTTCTCTTCAACTTTCCCATAGTGCTGAGGGTTAATGACTCATTCACTTCAAACAAATACTGAAAAGCATGGTGTAGAAAAATTGTCCAACACATACAATTGCTGAAACTGTAAACTCCCAAATTATCTCCATAAGAAGGATATTTAGTATCTTGAAAAGGGAAGGAAACACACTTTGAAAAGGCAGGTATGGAGAAAATTGGACACAGTGAGGTTATATTCTATTCATTTAAAAGGACAATACCACTTATCATCATCATCATTATTTCCATTGTTTTGCTCTGATGAGTCTCTACAATCAGCCCACATACCTGCAGACTGCCCCACCACCCACCCACCCTTCCTTCTGGCTGGTGTTTGCAGGACAGGAGTCTGGTGAGAAGGGAAGTGGCAGATGAAGTGCCTGCCTCGCTTGCAGGTGCCCAGTTGTGCTCACCTCTGGCAAAAAGATAAACCCAAACTTTTCATTAAGCACACCCAGTTGTCACTGCCCATGCTCTTACTCCACTCTGACAGGGAAAAAGAGTCTCTCTCCTACACCATAATTTTTTAAATTGGGAAAAGCCTTTTGTAGCTGTATAGGTAAAATGTTAATGAAACAGAATCTGCTCTGTGTCCTGTCTGAATATTCAAGATAAATTGAGTGCTCTGGAAATAAACAGAAATTGCTTTTAAAGAACTTTAATTTTTAAAAGCAAAAATTGTGGAAAAACCTGTTGAAGAAATTATATATAAGAAAAAATTTAAAGCAACTGGAATTTATCTAGAAACCATATCTTGTCAAATTCATGCTTTTTATAAACTAACTAAAGCAAAAAAACAACCCAGCAGCTCAGACACTGACAACATGATAAGGATTTTCACAGTTGCAGTCACAATCCAAAGCACATCAGAAATCTGCACAATTGAGCTTTAAAACAAACCAAAATTTTCAGTGGGAAAAGTTGTAAGAAACAGGGGTGGCTGACTATATTCATAAGTAGTTGAGTTAGGTTACATCAAGTGTTTCTAATGAAATTTGGAAATTCTGCTGGGAGTGTACAAAAGAGGAGGAACACTATCTGTGATGTTTCAAAGAGCTGTTAATTAAGACAATGTGTTTATTTAATATTGATTAGCTTTAGGATTCATATTTAAAATTAAGCCCATACTTTTTGACAGAAGCAGTGGTTTACAATAACAAAAAAAACTGAAAACAAAAATTACATTTGTGCCATGACTGTTCACAGGAAATCCATGATCTCAGAGGGAATAATAAAAATTTAAAAGTAGTAGGGATTTTATTCTTTTTTTTTTTCCTCTGTGATCTCTTATAACCTAAAAATAAACTTATTTCCTAGGTGGAAAAATATCCCACAGCACTCTGTGTTAACAATACCATCCTTCCCCAAAAAAACTTCACAGTCTTTTCATTTGGAATCAGTGCCCATGACAAAAAAATAATCACTGTCACGTGTGAACGTTTAGGGGAACTATCTGTGATGCCTGAGGTTTGGATCTACTCCTAAAATCACACGTGGAACTTTATAAAGAAAATATAGACTATTATCTCCTACTGCCTAAGAGAATAGCAAGAACAAAGTAAGAATTACAAGTGATAAAATGCAGAGGTTTTATTGGAAAGTAATAAATGAGAATTGCATCACATTTCAGCTTCTGAATCTCTTCTCACTCCTTTTTTCAGTGCCTACAATGCCATGTACCACACTGCCACCCCTGCAACTTTAATAGCCCCAAACAGTTGGTACCTCGTGAAAGTCCAGCACATGGCCCAGCCCAGGAGCATCCGTGGAGAGCACATCCTTCCCTTTCATTCCTGAAATTTTCAGTGGCAACCTGACATGAGCTTAATTACAGTGGTTTGAGCAGCAAGTGTGAGGCTGCACCACGCTTCCCAGCTCACAGGAGTAGGCTCCTGACAGATCTTACAATGAAGCTGCTGCTAAAGTGTAGTAAGTGGTAAATGAAGGTTGACTAAATTGCAGCTTTGTCGTAGCTGGAGTGTAGGCTGCAAACCATGCATGACTGAAGCACAGTGGGACCCCTGGCCCATTCCCTATTCCAGATCAAAATCATAGCTGTTCCCTGCTGCCCTCCATGCGANGGGAGCGCAGCAGCCCCGGCTCAGTCCCTCCCCGACGGGCACTGTCACACCTGTCACCCCGCAAGGGGAGGCACCGTTGCTCCAAATGCATGTTTGCATCGCCTCACACTGTTCTGTGTTCAGAACTTTCCTGATCATTCGTGGAACAAAAAGGTCCACCATAAAACTTGCTTTTTGTTGGAGGGAAGGGAGGTGGAAGAGGGAGGGTATGTAATGTACCAGTTAGGACACCATTATAAGATAAATATACTGTAGCTAAAGCAGTAAAAAGCTACATTTCACACAATTCTGTGACTAATGCATTAGTAGTTGTTCTACTTAAAAGAACACTGACAAGGTACTTCTCATAATCCTTAAAATATTTTTCTCCCTGTTTATAATAATCCCCTGGAAGCTTAAAGTAGAATCTATTTCCCTTGTGAATGTTTTTTTTTTTTTCTCTTCCATTATCTCTATGTGGATGTCTCATGAATACAATAGCATTAAAAGAAATAAAAAGGATGAGGTTTGCTACTGTGTATGTTTTCAAGTGATCTTTCTTTTCTAGCACACGGAATTCACTGTGAGAGGTTGCAAAACAAAAGGAAGGAGAAAAAAAAAATAACTGGGCCTAGTTTGGGTCACATCTATTTCAAGACAGAGAGCAGTAAAACTCTATGTTGACAATTACCATTTGTCCTGCACTGCTCTGCAGGGAGTAAGGGAGTTTCAGTACACTCAAATGGTCTGAAAAAAAGTCTCAGGGGTCTGGATTTAATGTGAACACTGTCAATTCCTGCAAATTTAAGAAAAATTCTCAACACACAGAATGAAATCACAATTCTCTACCCTCAAGCCTGTGATAATCATATTTATTTTGGTCATCTCACACATGCCAGAGTCCATACCTGTTCCTAACTTAGTCTTCCAGGCATGTGAATAATCTCCCTGCACTTCAGGAAATCCAGCCATCATATAGCTTCTGCTTTCTCTTCCCTGCCTCTCCCTTCCCATTGCTGCACCAGACTTGAGGGCAGTTCTGCATCACGTCTATAGATTCTCTATTTAGACTCTGCTGCTGGCCACAACATGCAACCCTCTTTGATTTCTCAAACACTGACAAAAATCCACAGCATTTTATTGTTTATGTGCACAGTCCTTGCAAAAATAGAGAGATTCTTAGCATCATCTTTAAAAGACTGCTCCCCTGAAAGCTGTAAAATCAAGAGGAGCTTTCAAGAAGGCTGAAGGACTAGGTTTTTAACAGCTACTTGTTTGGGAAGCAGAGATAAGAAACAGGATAATTGGTGTGCAAAGAGACGGTGCAGAGATTGAAGACTTTATTAAAAACCAGATTTCAGTACCCAAAAAATTATTGTTGACCAAGCTAAACTTCAAAAGGTATTTGTGTTTGGGTCAGATGGAAAGATCTCAATCTTCCTTTCAAGACATATTTTTTCTTCTAAAACAACACAGAATAGCCTTACCACATGTCCTGCTTAGTCTGAACAAACTCAAACATTTTAAATCAAAATTCCTCAGGGAGCATTTACTAAGAAGGAGCTTGGCAGTGAAGATATAATCTTTCTAGAACAACGGCAAAAATAAGATCACCTTTCACTGGTGGAAAAGGTACCTACATCTACACAAAGACACAAGGAGAGAACTTCTTGGCAGCCGAATCACTGCTTCACAGCAATAAAATCCCCCATCTGTCAGAATGAGGGGTGCACACACTCAGCTGTGACCCACACCATCCCCACCCCATCCCTCACCTGCACATCACAACAGGCTGACACACTCAGAACCTCTCCTGAAGGTCCTGAAGGTCCTGCACAAAAAAAGCTACGAGAGCTCATGGGGAGAAGTTAACAAACAATGGCTTATAGGGCACTGCTCTGCTATTTCAGTGACACAATAAATAACCTTGTAAATGTCTACATGAAAAAACTCCTGCTGCAGATGGACTTCTCCTAGTTCTTCACACATGTAAGTCAAACTTACGGGCCACAGGCCAGACTGCTCTCACAACACCTCTTTAGATGCAGTCTCAACAGCAAAGAGCAGTGAGGGAGTAACAACAGCACCATGGGGTTTTTAGGTCGGTACTGATGTTCTGCCTTCTCAAGACTCACACCAAGAGCCTTCCTCTCTAACTCTGCCTCTTGCACAGCATCAGGTTCAGGACAAGTCACAGCTATGTCATATCCATCGTGCCAGCAGAAAAGTTCTTGGAGGCTTTGTGCTATTCAGTGCCAGCTGTGGCCTCCTTCCGCTTCCAAAATGGCCACTGGCTGATTAAATGATCACCCCCAAAACAAAGGAGCCAGAATTACTAATGTACAGAACACTTCTAACACCCACTGTACAAGACAAGAGTACAAGCACAGCCAACACTCTGCACTGCACAAATACACTGAAATGTGCAGTGCTGAAAACAACAAGGGCACAAACATTTGCTGCTGTAAAAATAACCCTCTAGAAACCAGCCTGATTTTGATGCCTTGTACACTCAGCCTGGTTTCTCTTTTTCTGTATGTTCTTGTAAATTTTGATTTGTTGCAGAACTGAAATAAAAATAAGCTTCTTATTAAAAACTACCTAGAACATCAAATCCCATGCAATAAGAAAGTTAACAATTGTAAAACCTGTCATGTCTCTGAGAAGCAGAGGAATTATCTTGTTATCAATTTAATAATGGAACACCGAAGTAAATGATGCCATCCACTGACACCAGTAACACTGTCTCTCCTGGGAAATTCATGTTGGTAGGAACTGTCAATCTAGATGGATATGGACATATGAAACATTGTACCTTCAGTCCATAAATCTATTCTTTCTGCGCTGCCTTAATAAAAAGATTCTGCATGGTGATAAAGACAAGCAATGCAGAATGTCTTGACACTGCTGACCTGCAATTCTCCTTCTCTTCTCTCTTCTTTTTTCAGGGAATTTACTCTCCAGTAAATAATTTAACAATCTCTAACCATCCATTGTTTTCCTCCTTCACTTGCACTTAAAAGACATATATTTGAGTAAATTAAAATAAGACAAGTAGGGCATTTTAGTACGTTTGTTATTCAGCTGCAGCAAACACTTTCTCTGCCTTGTTACTTTATAGTGAGATCTCTGAACTGTTTTTTAAAGTAAAGGGGAAGTTAGATACAACAGAGCAACACAAAAATAGGCCAAACACTATCAATACACAAATAAGTCTAGTTGATAACAGTTTGAAAATACTTTGAGTTGCTCTATGTGTTACATAAAAAAATCAGCATGAGCAGAAAACAGCAAAGATTCTATTCTCAGGCTAAATGGAGATGCATATTTTTAAAGGCAATTATTTTCATAGGATGATTCTGCTTCTATCAATGACACCCACCTATTTAATGACATTATTTGATGGATTTCAGTGAGTACACTGGGCTACAACTTCAAAACCAGGCCTAGAGTTGTTAGGTTCTAATACCCTCAGACAAACAAAACCCAAAGGGTATGAACAAACCTTTTTCTTTGCAAAATAACACAACATTGTATCTTTGATGGGAGCACAAGGCTAAACAGGTTGCTCTTTAGAACATGCTGCACCTGTAGAAAAACAAGGAAAGCCCTTGGTTTCCTAAGGGCTCCTCTGCCACGTCAGACTCAGCAGCACCAGGGCAGCAGCTGAGCTGCTGTGCCCTTGGCCCTGCTCACACAGGAATGTACAGGCACAGATCACAGACATGGAAAGTGTGCATGGATGAAAAGCTCACCTAATGAGAGTCCTACTATTTCACAATGCAACTGAAGAAAAGTGAATGGTCAAGAGAAAAAAAGTGCATCTCTCATGACTCAGGGCACTCTAATTAAGATGTGGTAACTTCTGAAGACTGAAAAAGGAACCATGGAATAAAAATTCCCCAAAACATGTGTACAATGAAAGGGAATACAGCACCTGTATGGAGTACTTCAGGGAAACTCAAATATTTAACGTGATTAGAAGAAGTATGTCCATGTTATGACAGACTGTTGAAAATTTCAGTACTTCAGGTAAACCCTTCAAATTACATTGAACATTACCTATGTGACTAAAGACTTCCCTGAAAATTTGATAGAATCCCTGGGATTTTATTTTTTATAGGAAACCTATCCTAGTTCAACCTTTAGTCTCTTTGGTAATGAGTGAAAACAAATACATGAGTGAATGGAAATAAAGGCTGAGTCCAAGAGAAGATTGAAGACAGATAACTAATTTTTGGCAGCACTTCTTTCTAACAATGCCTGCAAGTCCTTATAGAACTGGCATGCCCCTGTTGTATTTCTGTACTTTCCACACTGATTTAATATAAAGAGAAAGCAGAGGAGGCCAATGCAATATTGGAGGAGCTAACAGAAAAAGGATGTATCTAATTCTGTGATATTTCAGACACATGCTATGACCTGTAGCAAAAGCTTTACACCAGGGTGCTAACACATTACTGATTCTCAAGACCACGTAAGGAAAACAAGGCTTGCAAAAGGCTACACAAATTTGTGAATTTTCCCCTCCACCTTTACAAATTTTTCTCTTATCAAATTCTCTGCCCAGATACATACAGTCCTTTTTACCACAGTTCTTTGAGCACCTCACTAATTGTTGCTCTTTATTCTCACAACAGCACAGGCAACTCTCTGCCGGGAGCCCCTCTGAGAGGGGAAGCCAACAGGAGACAAAGATGTTCAAGGCATGTAGGCTGTTCCCACGGAGGGAACGAGCAGCTGTTGACTGAAAAGAACCCAAAGATCCCTTCCAGACCATGGCTGCTTCTAGATACAGATGTATTTCCCCTATTACTTAGCAGCAAAGCTGCTTAACTTATTAGAAAACAAATTCAGCAGAAAATTTAAAGAGACAAAATACAGAATGAATAACTTCATCAGAGTTTCCTGACCCCTGCACTCTGTCAGCTAACAATTCCCCAGGTCAAATCTGTCTCTTTGCATCTCTGAGAAGTCCATCCTATCTCTTCTCTTGTTCCATCACCCCCAGGGCTTCTTTTAATTCACTTCCTTGGATTTTGAAGGCTCAAGAGAGCTAGCAGCATCAGTGCCAGTCGAGGAGAAAATTGTGACTCAGAGAGCAGAGAGAAAAACCCCTCCCTTTTTACACTTCAGAGCCCTGTGATCTACTTCATCATGTGACATTGCTGGTGCCAGAGCAAAGCTTGGAAGGAGTAAATGATTTTGTCAGCCAGGTTGCATCCTCCACAACTCACCCACTCTCTCTCTGTGCACCATTATCCTCACAGTGAGGCTCTGAAAAACACTGATAATTTACCTGATTTTGCACAACCACTCTTCAGGTAGGCTGCTCTGGGAGGTGAGGGTATGGTAGTTAAGAAGATGTGAAGGAACAGGCTATAAGGCTCATCCTATCTTCAGGAAATTATCTAATGGCTTTAAATGACAGCTGCATGGGGAGACCTATCAGCCCTAAATACTATTTGTATTTAAATGCTATATATAAATAGTATATAAATACTATTTCCCTAGGTATTGGTCTAGGTATGGGACTTCACAAAGAAGAGAGGCTCTTCACAGCCCCAAACCTGTCTGATCAATGGCAAGCTCACCTCGTGACTGGAGACAATCTGCAAATACCCACATGGCTAAAAGCATGGGATCAATGGCCAAAGCAAGACCCGTGGGATCCACCCTCACCAGAACCTTTCATTTGAAAAAACATATTTCATGTGTAAATGTTTCTATAGTGAAAATTACAGTAAAATAGTCCATTAGCAAAGAAAGAAACTCTGCTTTCTGTCAAGCACAGAACTTTGCAAGAAGTGAAGATGAAAATACATGTTTTCTGTTGAACTTGATCTCTTCATATATCTTTCCTATCATCCCCTGGTGTTTCCCAGCCAGGTCAAAAATCCAGTGAACAGGAATGCCACTATGCACTGAACCTCCTGATGGCAGGTCTGCAGTGCTCCCATCTGTGATATGATCAGAAAAATCTCATGAGTGGGTAGCTTTTTTTTTCTTGTGCAGACATTAGAATTTACTTAAGTAGCTAGCTGTTATGTCTGATGACCCAAGCAGTTTTTTGGCTACTCTCCAGCAGCAAAGAAGATACAAAATTAAGGGCTGTAAGTTGGCAGTTACCTTCTGACTAATCTTTCCTCCTCAACTGCCAGTTCGACCCACCTCTTCGTATTTTAGGGAAGCTCATGTGAAGATGCTGAGAAACTGAAAGAGGTCTTACTATTTTCACTGTATATGTGGAAGTTCAATAAAATTGTTACCTAACTTGTTCAGCATATTGCTATGTGATTGGACATTTTAAAATTAAAATGCAGTGAATTTTGTACAGGTTTATAGCCTTGTTCAAATGATCATTCAAATGAAAGCACTGAAAGACCTAATGTTGGTGAGATTTTTATCAACGACCCAGCTGTGAGTATGTGTGTTCCCAAAAAGATAAACTGAAAATAAATCACGTGAAGTGTGGATGCCTTTGGCAGAATCAAGGGCAGAAGTCCTTCTAGGAACCAGAGGCGTGCTGACAGAACATGGAGAGAATGCAAATACAACACACATGCATTTTTAATGCCCACCCTTTGCTTTAAGATGCACACACTGCACACAGGTAAGAATTTGGGGTACCTATAAAATCACACAATCTTTAGATACTCTCATCTGAGCTGGATATAACTTAAATGAAGCATTCTGCAATATTCAGATTTTAGTACAGTTAGATAGAGAGAGCATAAATGGCTAGGTGGCCAAGAAATTGTGTGCCTAAGAATAAATTTATCACATTACACTGCAAGAAAAGTGAAGAAGATTTTTATAAATACTACCCTGAAATTTAGGAATAGTGCTTTGATATTTTTTTTTTCAAACATAAAACTTTAATGAGCTATTATGTATAGACAGAAAAATTAACATAACTATAATTTTATAACAAAAATATTAAACATAACAAGATGTAAAATAAAATTAAACTTGAAATAGATTAGGAACCCTGCACTTAAAAATGAGAGAAAGATGTAAAAATAAACCAGTGAAAAGCATTCTTCCTGAGATTTGTGAGACTAGGAAGTGTAGTGGCAGGAAATACGAGAGAAAAGCACTCTGTTGGTTTCTTAGTTTACATTTAACCTACGTTGCTCACAGCAAACGATGTATTTAAGTCTCCTTTAAACAAGTCTTTAAAACATTTATTTGGGTTTAAGTGTTCAGTAAATAATACTCACTGTCACACACTTCCTTCAACACTTAAAAGACCATCTCCACTAGCACTGCAGACAAGGTTTCAACAGACAAACAGGTTACTGTTGATTTATGAGTTACCACTCATGGGCACACCTGCAGCCAGTGGCTGTTCCAGTGCTCTTTCAATCTCCATAAAACAGGAGGTAAGGCTGGTTTGCTACATCCAAAATGGAAGAAATTCATATTAACTTGAATCAGCCTGTATTTGCTGCAAGTCCCCAACAGGGGTAGTTACCACACTGACACGCTGCAGTTTGCTGTTTCAAGGTGATTGGTTGGCACATCTATGTACACCTGTATTAGACTAAGACTATATGAAGACAACAAGATTGCTTAAATAAAAGAAAAAAAAAACAATTAAAATATAAACGAGGGTGAATTGAGATCTAGAATATGGAAATGTGACAGATGTGAGAAGTTTAGTGATGAAGACTATGTAAAAGTTCATGGTCATAGTTCCTAAAAACAATGTGCATAACAAGTTTGGAAGCCACCAGCAGTATTGAGGGTGTAGATTAAGATCAGTTCAGAGCCCACTAAGAATTCTGCTAATCTACATGTTCCTCTTGGTAGATAAAGAAAAAAAAAAACATTTTGGAACAGTTTATTCCCACATCTCGCTCAGAATTTGAGATCTTTCCCTAGCCCCCCTCCCCAGAAAGCACAGGAGGCTGGGATATAGTCCAGCTGCTGTCAATCATGCTGAAGAGCTGGCTCTAATTGTGATAGATTCAAGCATGTGCCTCTGCCTTTCGTGTCTGAGCTAGAACATGTCTGCAGAGAGCCAGCTCTCCTGCTACCAGCGCAGTTCAGAGCAGCAAACGGCGTGCCTGCTTCAGAACAAAAATAAACAGTTTGATGGTGGAACTGCATCTACACTGGGTTCTGCCAGGACAGCAGTTAGATGCCATTTTATTTTTAGTATTCCTAGCCTACATAAGTATGCGAGCAAGCCTTTTAAATATAGACCTAGCCTTCATATTTTTCTTCATTAGAGCTCTAGCAGAATGCCTAAAATGTAAACCACATCACAGAATATACAGGATATACAGAATATGGGCTACAGGAACAGCAGATGCTTACTGCTTTGCTCAGGTATACATCTGCTTTCCTATTATTATTGTAACATACACTACATAAAAGAGAAAAAAGCAGAATTATCTAAATCACATATGCTCAGTGCTTCATAAAAGACTAAAATTGTATCACAGACAGTAAAATGAATGTCAAAGGTACTGTGCATTTTAGAAGATTAAATTCTATAATTCAGCCAATTGCCTATGACAAACATGAAATGGAAATTAGGAAGATGCATTTAGGGGATATACATTTTGCACAGGTAACCAGACTAGCAGAGTGTTGTAATTTTTACAAACTTTATATTTTAATTCTGATGGATTGTTGACTGATGATAATTTTTTTTAATTTTGCCATTATTTTACTTTCAAGATTTATTTTGTAACATTGGCACAAGGTCATTTTATCTCCATCAAACGGCATCTATATCTTAATATTAAAACAATAACTACCCAGAAAAGGGCATTTCCCAGGGAGTAATGACTGGCTGGGAGGAGTTGATGGCCTGAGGCGCTGCTGAGGGCCATTAACCCTGGCCAGTCATTAATCGCCAGGAAATGCCCTGCACCAAGGTTGTTACTGCTATTTTAAGCACAGATTGAAGGGGGTGAAATGGACATCTGAGCATACAGGGGGTCTAATGCACGATGCCATTTCCTTTGTTGCAGTTTATGGAGGACATTTCTACAGTCCTGATGCCCATCCAGATCACACGGATCGGTTTGGAGCGCTCTATTACGTGCACAGTAACTCACCAAACTGAGAAAACAGTCAGGTTTTTTAAGGATTGTCTTTTCCCTCTAAAGAATAGTCTGCATATTCACACTTGAACAAGATGAAAAGAAATATGCAACTCTTCATGTCACTGTCAGCAGAATTACGTTCTAGAAATATCTTTTTAATCACACTGTCTTTATGTTTAGGGCATTTCCTTTGTCAATACTCCTACTTAATGACCGCTCACATAGCTCTGCAGAAAAGGAATTTTTAGCAGCAACTGCCAAAGCACATCCTGAAGCAGCTTCAGCTGATGCTAGCCATTAAGGAGTTTGTCTTTTCCAGTAATCAAGCAGATTGGGTCATTTTCTAGGAGACGGTTGGTGAAGTATTTCAGAAATTGCTTTAATTTTCTCCCACTTCTTACCCTAAGGCTAAAGTTTTAGAGATGGTTCACAGACCTCACAGAACTGTGAAAATTGTTCTTTTTTTTCCAGGGATCAATAAATCACTTTTTAAATCAAAAGGATATTCTTAGCATATGTACAAATAGTCTTCTGCCTTATGAACTACTCTCTACTTATCAAACCTTAGCCGTGAAAGTAAAACAAACAAAATAAGTCATGGCTTTGTAACATGCATAGGAAAAAAGTACAGCTCTGCACTAAACTAGTTTGACAGGTTTCTCAACAAAGCAATAGTTTCCAAGTGCAAAATAGAAAAGACCTTCTCACATTTTTCCTCAAGGTCCTAATTTGTCGCCACAAACATGTACATCTGAATCATAAATTGATTGTAAACATCTCACTGAACTTACCATGTTGTCCTATTTTCAGTTACAAATTGCAGTTTCCAGCAACAGATAATGTGCTTTCTTAAAATAAAATTCCCTCAAATTGATGGCCAGAGTATGTGTTTCCACTTCTTTGCCAAATTAATAACCGTACTTTTGAAAAATTTAGGATAAAAAAAAGCCCAGTGGGAATATTATGCAGTTGGGATCAAACATTATGACGTGTACTGCATGGTCATTTGAACATGCATGATCAGACATTGGGTAAATTTTTAGCAGATTTTTCTGTATTAGTGGATTGTCTGAGGTGACCCTCTGGAAATGAAGCAAATCTTAGTGAATTAAAAGCACCATTTGAATTACAAACCCCTTAGCACATCATTTCAGACTAGCACAAAANATATATATATATCAGCTTCAGTTCAAGTAATGTAGTTACATGCTAATCAGGTTGTCAGAATGTGATTCAGGAACAGTGGTCCAAAGGTTGAGACAGGACTGGGAGGCAGAGAGGGCTGCTGATCCTGGGTGCCAACCCAACAGCTCCTTTGTGCACCGAGTGTAGATCCACAGCAATGGGTTTCACAGCTCAGGCCCCCTCCTCCCACAGGCACCAGCAGCAGCTCCCTAGGGCAAGCTCCCAGAGTATTTCCCTAGAAACCTTGCCCAGCTTTTAAGGAACCTGTGGCACAGGAATTCCCTGAGTCAGAGGTGATGCTTTCAAATAGCTTTTCCAGCAGGTTTTTCTCAACCTGTATGTACTTCTGGGACTGGCAGTGCCCCGGAGGAATGAGCTCCACAGCTGCTGAGCTACGTGGTGAAGAATCTCCTGCGGCTCCTATCACCTTTCCACCTATCACCCTTCTGGTTCCAATCTAGAAAGATGTTAACCACACATTGTATTCAAAAGGTGAAGGGGGGAAAAAAAGAATCAGCACGCTGGCATAATGATGGGGTTTGCCATGTTTTCTTCCTTTCCCAGAAATTCTGTGTTTGACAAGCTTTGTTTCAGTGTTATTCAGAATTAAGCTGAGATTATCATAGTGTTCTCTCACTGTAGCCCCAGTACAGCTAGCTCACAATCACTGATTTTAGATTTAAATTTATCACTGGTTTATCCCATGTGTATACTACTTCCATTTTTTTTCCTGGCAGTTCATTGGCCAGTCATTCAGTAATGCAAGATTCTGCACAACCCTTTTATGTCAGCTCTCCTCTTTACCTCCCTACATTTCACACTATTATCAGCAAACTTTACATTCTTAAAATTCTCTCTCTTTTTCAGATTGTTAATAAACATTTTCAACAGCACAGAACACAGTACACATCCCTAAAGAATTTTTCTGCAGCTCTCTATCCATGGAGAAAATCGACTGTTTATTCCTTCACATTGTTTCCTATGTTTAACTGGTTATTTATTCATGTAGGTTTCTTCCTCTAATCTTGTGATAACTTAATTACTTTCAAATTCTTCAGTGAAAGACCCTATTGAATACTTCTGGAAACCCAAGCTCACTTTATCATCTGAGTTTCTCTTGATGTCCTCACAGAATGTTGGGGTTTTTTTTAAGGAATAACATACTACAAAGAGGGTTCATTACTCTTTGTTTGTTTTCTTTTTACTAGTTCTATTTTTCAAAGCAGCTTTTACCAATTTGCATGCAAGGATAAAAGATTTTAAGCCTTTAGTTCCCCAGATCTCTCCCAGAAAGGAGACTTTACATTGACTCCATGTCACTTCTTTTCTACTTTTCAAGCCTGAAGCAGATCTGCTGTAGACAACATGACTATCAAAACATGCTGCTGATAGATGAGAACTTGCCTGTATTTTCTCATTTTTTTACTAACACATAAGCCTCAAGGAGAGAAAATTTACACCACCGTATTTTTTAGCTCAGACTCATCTCTATTAATATTCAGGTCATGTAAGACTTAAGCATTTTTTATGTGTTGTGGAAGAGCCTTTCCATAAAAATTTCCTTCCTTATAAGCAAATGTGATCTCAAAGACACAATACATCAGCATTTCTGTTACCAGACTGCTTTGCTCACTGCGTAAATTGGACTTTGTGCTGAATTCCTCCTTAGACTGAACATGGGAAAAATGCATCCTGCTGTGTCACAAAGAGCTGAACCTGGATCAGGAGCAATGAGGACCCCCTCAGGATGGGGAGGAGTGGAAGTTTCTGTGGAACACGCGGAGGTTTCTTGTCAATGTGTCTGCTGTTCTTTCGGGCCAGCTTTTCTCCTCTTTTCTAAGAAGTGTTTTTCTTTACTGTTTTTTATCCTCCCTTTTTCTAGCGGTGAATGACAAAGAGAAAAAGAGAATGTGGTCATATGCTCTGAGATCTCTCCCTTTCTACCCCCCGCAGCCGTCGCTGGAGTGGAGGAGTTACATCCTTGTGCTCCAGTCTCTAGGGCCAAGTGATTTAGTTCCTGGACAAGGAAATCAGTGTGAGTGCCTTATTCCAACCTCACCTTCCCTCTTCAGCTAGGATTTCCTCTGATGTTAAGGGAATGGGCCTCCTTCCAGTTTTCTGTAGTGAAAGGGATCTTTTCCATATGGTGAATTTAACAACTGCTGTGTGGGTTTTTTCACCTCCTACCAAGCATCCATGATGGCTGGCTTTGGGAAATTTAAGCTGCAGCAATAACAACTTCTGGAGCTTTTTTAACGTGATTTGTGGGCCTGAAATTCAGATATAGCAACCCAGGTAGTTGTTCTGCACTTCTGGGAGTGTGCAGGCTTCCAGGCAGCTCAGCTTGTGGTTCTCTCCCCTGGTGCTCTGCCCTTTTCAGTTCATGTGGAGAAGCATCTGTACTTTCAGCAAGGGTCCTCTGATAAGTCTGAGCATGCACAGCACATGCCCTCCCCATTCGGGTGACTCTGCACTGGTACCAAGTGAGGTCCACATGGGCATGGCCCCACCTGACTGTTTAGAAACATTTTATTCCAAGTTTGTAGATACTGAGCTTGCCAAGATGCATGTGATTTATCACATGGAGGTACAGCTTAGTAGGTATTTGGAGTACAAAGTACCATTTCTCTGTGATGGAAAGGTAAAGCTATCTATACTAGCCCTAGCAAGAGCAAAACTATTACTTTTTAAAACCTGAAGCAAGTCCGTGACTAGTATCTCAAAATGTAAATACTATGTACAACATCCCACAGGCCTCCAAATATCCATTAAAAGCAAGAGCTATAATAATACTTGCAAAAATAAACAAATTATTCCTAATACCTCTAGTGAGAAATCCAACTTTGACCTTCTCACATTAAAGCTGTGAGGTCTATGAATCCTCTGTATCTTAAGAAGTTTTCCACCTAATGTCCCTTAATTTTAAGTCTCGAAGGATATCTACAGCAATTTTAGATATTCTGGGAAATTCCTCTCAGTAACCAGATTACAGGGTCTACTCTTAGTGCAGACTTAGCAAGGAAAAAAGGTTTATATAAATAGATAAATGTTGTTCCCAGTCTATAGACAAAACTCATTTTTAAAACCCGAGCAGGGCCAACACAAGATTGAAATATAGGACACCCCTTCAGGGATGACACTGGCAAACCAATTAAACCTCTCCATGCATGTAAACTATCCAAATAACTGTTGCAAGTCTATTTCTAACCACCTTATAACTTCATCTTTTTGAACATTTTATGTTTCTGCACCAAAACTTATTTATAGGAGCAACGAACTATATATGTCTGTTAAGAGTGTGTTTTTCTTCCTCTGTAGCCCATTATCTTCTCCTATACTCACAGGGTAGAATTAAACCAAATTTGGGTTTGCTACTTAGATTTAAAAAAAAAAAAAAAAAAAAATCAAAGCAAGAACACAGAAACAGCAAATCCAAACAAAACCAGCAGCCTTATTTCATACTTCTGTGGTAGAAAAAAAAAATCATAATATAAAAACTAATAACACCATTCCAAGACATTAAAAAAAGCCCAGACAAAATCAAAAAATCAAAACCCAACAAAACCCTCAAAATGCAACAAAGAAGTTGGTTGCCAGCCTGGGATCCAGAGATCTGTTCTCACACTCTCTAGAACGGCTACTCCCAACAGGTGTTCCTGGGACATTCTGAACAAAACGCTGAACAAAAATACATCTTTAACAGTTTCAGCCTTGAAAAGCTGCTCTCTGCTGAGTAACTGTCAGAGAGACTGTCAGCAACGTTCTGCAAGCAGCAGAACAAACATTAAGACAAGAGTTTTCAGCTTAGTTTGGGGGTCCATGAGCACTAATGTTTCTAGCAGAAGAGGTTTCTCAATTCAACGCATCATGACACTGCTATCTGAATCACAGATTCGGTGTCACAGCTGACAATCTGGTATCCTATGTACATTCCCTAGAGTCATGCAGAAGATCAAACTAATATGTGTTGAGCTAGGAGGCCGAAAACTTACTTTTAAGACTTCAGTGTACTAACATAGAAATATTAAATAATATTCAATTTGGCATCTTCTTCCAAGATTCCAGTTCTTTCTTGTGGTACAAAATTCTCAGACACCTGCTTGTATGTGATGGACTTCTCTTGGCCTGGTAGGGAATGACATTTCCCCTGCAATCTATTTTATGAGGTGTCCTGTCAAAGCCCTTATTTGGTGTTGCTGTGACCTCCTGCACATACTCGGACCCAAACTAATTTGCATATTGAGGTTTTTAATTGATTTGCTTACCTTATTACCATCTACAGGGCACCAATTATAGGAAGGTGTAGAAACAGTATTTAGCAACTGCGTTCATCACCTTCTTAGTCAAACCTTGATGCATACTTTTCTGCAGAGAAGTATTTTACTTTTTTCAAACCTTGCTCTTCTCAAGCTTGTTCTCATCAGTGCAAATGCCAGAGATTATGGCTCCTTGCTTTACCAGCTCACCAAGACATACTGCCACCACCAGTATTCACAGCTCCCAGCACAGATAATGGCCAGATTGTAGCTATTGTCAAGTATGTGAACATAAAATTTTAGCGGTGAGTTCTCCCCCCAGGCTTTTAAACTTTTTAACTTTCTCAGCCACTTCACAATGATTAAATTTTGCAGACATTTGCTAATGTTAAAGTGATTGTTTTTTTCTGCACAGTTTTCATTCCTGTTTGTATCATTAGGTGAGTTTTACTCAGCTAAATTCGTATTTCCTGGGTAAATGAATTTCTTGAATATATCACGAACTGTCATTTTTCCAGCCACATTTTGGCTGAAAAGTACATCAACACACCACATAATCAGGTATCTCCTTGGTGAACAAAATATGAGAGTGGGACCTGTTGTGGCATTATCATTAGTTCTTTCACCCCACTAACTAAAGCACTTTAACCACTGCACATCCCAGTTATGGCCTAGTCACGAACTGACAACTTTATGCATTTCCCCACCTGTGGTAGGGTGACCCCAGTAAGCAGCTTTTGATAGTACTTCACCAGCTAACATACAAAATCCAGACACCCTCTGCTTTGCCCTCTGCTTGGACCCTTACAATATTTTATTTGCTGTCGTGGCACTGAAGCAAGTTCCTGGTGGTGGCAGCTGTTCCCTCGTCCACTTGAAGTGGATTTGAGGTCGAAGGGAGAAGCTAAGACCAGGAAAGGCTGCCAGGCAGAGAATATTTGCAAGCTACAACCAAGAATCAGGAGGCAGAAGAGAAAAAGAATGAGGCCACCCACTAGAGGGGTGAAGATAGCACAAGGGAGATGCTGGTTCCTGATTTATAGAGGCAGCATGTCACGATTAAGTGACATTGCCCACTGAGCTGTGACTGGTGGTCCTCTTTTGCAAAACCCATGGCAAAACTCAGTTTACATCCTAGCCTCCGTTGGGGGAATTTAGCTGCCCTTTATGGTTTGCTTCCTCCCAATGGCACAAGATAGAATGCTGTTGTAGGATCATCTAGTGAGGTGCCTATTTTCCTCACATTCTTTTCATCTGTAACATAAATCTTACCCTAACTAGCTTGTATTTCACGGTAAAAGTAATTATGTGTAAGTTTTGATTTGCTTTTAAAATTTGCCTTGGTAAGATAAGGGTTTTTTTACTGTAATCACTTGTATCCTCATCTGTTTGGCCTTAATTTGAGCAGAAAATGTCATTCTTTGGTTGTTAATTAAGTTCACGCAAACAGTTCTCAGAAACCGGCTTTGGTTTTAATAAAAGACACAAAGTTGAAAAAAGCCTTTCTAGAGGAGTGAACAGCAACTGGGTGAAGAAAATTCTGCAAGCTGTAATTATACAGAATATCTCAAAATAAGCACCAAGAGACTTCTCCTCAGTGAACAAAATTCTGTTTTCAGTTAGCAACAAATTTACCATTATAATTATTTGACAGTTCTTAGAGGAGTTCACAGGCATGTTTTAAAAATCCCTGTAAGCAATGCCAAGGTCTGCTGCTGGGTGCTGCTTCCCCCATGCCCACGCAGGCATTACCAGCCTCAGAGATGCCACAGCAGCAGCCACAGCCAACGAGCAGAGACTGAATTCACATTCTCAAAGTAATAACTCATGTATAATGAGGGATGATCAGAAGATGTTCACCCCAGGAACTCTGGGAAGAGTGGGACTTCTTCATCCCACACACAACGCTAGGTCTCGGAAAATTCAAATCTTCCTTTTGAAATGCTGCTAGTGCTTTTCCTCACAGAAGAGAATGGTTTGATCTCAAGCATAAAGTGTTGTGAGGGATTTTTGGTGAAGACTGCAGCGGGATAGCATTCCCACAGCAGAAATGGCCAACAGTCTGCCTGCATGCAATATCCAGGAATTTGACAAAGGACGTTAAAATCAAAATCAGGGAATAGGATATTATCTTTCAGTTCATGCTTTCAGTATAATGAAGCTCAGTCACAGTAAATAAAGTGCCAATAATGTCAGCAAAGAAAGCACAGTCCATCCAGAGTGAAGTAGGACATTAAACATGCAGCACTTTCACCATCAATAAGAAATGTTTAAACACTTCTAGACTTGCTGGTGTGCACATTTAAACACCAGGAATAAGAACAAACCCCTTGATTACCTTCATGTCATATAGATTTGGGAATGTTCACTTATTTGGCTCATAGCTGAAGCATGGAGGTAATAACTTCCAGACAGAAGATATGCAGGCTCTGGGATTTCAAGTTCTATCCATTCAGGACAATGATTGAGGAGAATTTTACTTTCTACCTCGTTGTCCTTATTCACAAGAACAGTAGCTGAAAACCATTTATGCCAGCTAGCTGATGTCATTGCTCCTAACTGTGATTCTTACCTTTGAGACAGATATTCCCCAGAGCCAAATAAGCTCTAACAAAACTCTGTCCTTGTAGTGAAGTTAACTTTAAGTATCGGGGCTTTTTCACCTAGAGCACTCAATTGCTTATAAAAATACCATAAGGATCTTTCACATTTGGATTAAGAATGAAAAGAACACATTCGTTTTATGCTCAAATTCAATTCACAGTAACAACTCTTAATATAAATTACATATGATCCTGAATACAAAACTATTTACAACAGATCTGCCAAGCATCCACACTGGATCAACTCTTTCCCTTGATATTATCTATTTGAAAGTAAACATCAGCCTAACTAAAAAATGATGATTGTCCTCTGCATAACAGCAATTTCACAGAATTTTCTGTCATAAATATTATTCAGATGGGCTTTTCTGGTTTTTAACAATGTACCTGTATGTCAGTAAAGCAATTTGCATTCTATTGAATAAATACTATGAGTTTCCACAGATCTGTAAAGTAGATATTCCAAGTAAGTACATTGCATCTTTATGGCTGAGTGGCACTTACGTGGTTTGGAAAGTCAGCCTTCAGTTCAGTAATGCTTTTACACCAATATGCTGCTGTTTTCTCGCTGATCAGTTCAATGTTGAGGAAAGAGCCTTGCCCTGGGCCATAGAGAGGACCTGAAGTAGTTCCACGCACAATCCTTGGAGAAACATTGGTCACAATATCCTGCAAAACAGCAAATGCATTCAGGTGGATTTTGCAAAGTGAGGCATATGTGGATGATGTAAATTACAAAATATAAGCTGAAATGTAATAGGTGTGTTAGAAATCTACTGCTGTTATGAGTAAAAGCTACAAATGTAGGGCAGTTCTCTAAATTAGCAGGTTCTCCAATTAAATTCTTTACATCAGGGGATAAAAATGTTTGCTCTGCGTGTGACATTGTATGACAATCATAAAGAAAAGGCCAATAGGGGATACCTAAAGAAGAGCCATACAAAATACCATTCACATAGTGCTTCTGTGTTGGGCATACAGGACCTTGTGTAGAAACCTGTGTGGGCCTCAGTCATGTTCCAGCAGACATGGGAATTATTTCCCCCAAAGGTGATCAAATTCCATGTCCTACACTTACAGGAGAGGCTCAGAGAGGTGCAGCTCACCAGCCTCTCTGCTGCAAAGGGTGGGCCAGGCACCAGCAAAAGTACACCAGCACATCAAACTTCACAAATAAAACCGGATGATTAAAAGAGAGAAAAATCAAATCATGAAACACAAAAATAGTGAAAATAAAGATTAATATTGTGAAGCGTGACATTTCTGAAGGCCAATGTGAGGTTAGCAAACTATTTTGAAACACACAGTAAACACACAAAATGTTGACTTGTTTAGTAGTATTAATTAAGCTACGATGTCACCTATATTAACAAAGAACCGCAAATTCTGACATTATTTAAAACTAAAGAGAAACATAGATGGCAAAATGTTCCTTTTGCCAATTTCCAATTAAAAATAATTTTGAGTAAAGGTCATTTATTTACAAACGTATCAGAATTATTTGTTTAAGTACCCCTCCTAACCATCTTGTCATTTTTAGTGAGATAACATGAACCTCTATTAGTATATAGCAATTAAGGTAAATTTACATATTTTAATTAAGAAGCATCCCATATAAAACAATTAGGGTAATAGGCATACTAACTGGATTTCATAACATTTGGACGTTTTTCCAGCTAGATAGACAGGAAACCTTAATTAGCATTAATTAGCACTGATCTGCATATGTTTGATAAGGCATACCCTTGCCACAAAAGATTATTTATTCCTGAATCTGCCAAATGCTGCAGTTACAGAGGATAAAGGGACTTTTCTTCACATTGTATGTAAATTTGAGGCAATCTTAATTTGCTTATAATTTGAATTAATAAAGTTGAATTATTATACAGTAAATATGCACTAATATTTTATATTGATATATAATTATATGTCCATTTTCATATGTAAAAATCAAACAAGGTAATCTCACCAGTTCATGTATTTTCAGACCTAATAAGTCTGGAACATGGACACCAAACTAATCCCCATTTTTCCTATTATAATATTTTCCCTTCATCTCTAAAGCTTCACCTCCCTCTCAACAGTTAAGTTATATTTTCAGAAAAAAATAATTCAGAACACTTTCTGAATTTATGCAAACCAAAACCACACAGCAAAATGCACTCCCCTCGCTCCCTAAACAAATTACAAAAATTGCAGTTTATGCAGAAGAACCATTTACATCAGTTTGCTCCACATTATCCTCTTGAGCATTTCGCTCCTTTCAAAGTGCCTCAGAGAAGCCTGTACTCTGACTTCATCCTAGAAGGCTGTTCATGCAGGCTGGCCAGCATGCCCTGTGAGGAAGCACGCAGCCAGGGGTGGGCAGTGCCACCCGAGTCCTTCGGGCACAGGGTGCAGCGGGCACGCGCGGCTGGGAGTCACCTTGGCCACCGTGACCGTGCTGCAAGCAGCCACGGGCTGCCTTCTCCCCTGCCCCAGAGCTACTCTAGCATGGCACTTAGCCCGAGCTAACAGCCCGTCTGCAGCTGGGAACTGACTCTGGGTTTAGTGCAAATCATGCTGGTGTGCGTGGTCGGACTCCCCTTTCGCGGCTCGCTTGTGTTTGCCAGGTAACGCCCAGAGCCACCGATGGCACCGCTCGTTGTCTCGCTCTGTGCAAGCCTTGCTGCTCTCCCACTCACTCCCATTTTACTACAGGTAAGAATTCCAAGACTGAGATATTACTGCCTAGATTAGACCTCTTGTGGGCCTCTCTCAAAGCCTCTGTCTGCTTCCACGCAAAACCACTCTCAAGTTTTCCTGTCTGCCTTGGGTCTCCAGGCAATCTCTTCTCCCTTCAATAAAGAGAGACCCCTGCACAGACCCTGCAACTGCTGCTGAAGCCCCATGGCTTTGACTCATGCTTTCCCAGAGCTCAGCTACAGTCAACATCTGAGTGACAACTTCTCTCTCCAGGATCCCACAAAACTGAATCAGAGAATGCACAGACCTTGCAAACTGTCTCAAAAGCAGCCATTCTTCACTTTAATGACCACAAGAGATACACAGAGCCATGTGAAATAGTAAACACACGTACATCTCTCTGCCTACATCTCCTCACTGTTGAATTTTCCTTGAGATTTTGTGAGATCCCTTTTGGTGCTCAGGGACCTTCCCCCCCCATTCCCCAGCAGCACAGACATCAGTTTCTTCCAGTGAAGAAGAGGAGGCTTCACTGCCTCCCTACTGCCTCGGTGTCACCTCTTTGGTGTGTCCGTGCATTACTTTATCTTTCCTGACCAAGCTGTCTCTGCCTCCAAAAATCCTTCCTGGCTTTGAAATCCAAACATTACCACCTGGCTGCTTTGTCTTGGTTCCTCCTGGGAGGGATATGCTGTCCTTATTTAAGATCTCGTTCCTCATTTGCCCCTCGTAGTTAGGAGTAAACTAGATGGAACAAGTCTGTAATGACTGACACTCTGGCACTCCTCCTGTCTCTTGTTAGCACATGACAGCCCCAGACACTGGGAGACTCACAGTTCATGGAAACAGAATGGAATTTATAACTTATGTGATCATTCAAGAAATCTGTCTATGTACGTACAAAATAAAATCACACAAGTGACAGAACAGAAAATTGTCTCTTTGAGATGAGTGTGAAATACCTAAACAGAACTTGCCTTACTTCATCTTTTGTCTCCTGCCATGGCTATGAGAAAGCTGAACAAGGAAAGAGTTGGGCAAAGGATCTATTGGCTGCGCTTAGCCAACTTCATGGCCCATGGTCTTAGGAATGAATTTTACACAGTACCACGGGTTGTTTCACTAAAACAGGAAATCCTGGTGGCCAGCCAGTCGCTGTTGCTGTCTCCAAAACCAGCAGGTAAGGGCAGAGCAGCTGAAGTAGCCCTCGTGCTGCAGTCCATGGGGTTTGTGACAAACCAACTTCTGGTGTTTTAACTGAACACTGACTTTTCCTGTTTTGTAGGAATTGTGAGGCCAAATGCTGGCACTGACAATTCATTTTCTTTTCTGAAAGGCCAGGCTTTTTTTCCTTTTATCCCAACTATGCACACAAACCGTTTATTGTTAATAAAAATTACTGTGTGCCTAAAAAGCCACAGCAGAATTGACATCAGGAAGTCAGGTTCAGGGTTTGAACCTAAAAAATCTTATGAGCTCTAAACAAAGAGATGATCTGAGAGATGAGTTGGCCTGGTCCCTGCATGCAGGTGAGAGGAGAGGTCCACATACAGGAAGAGAAGAATGTCTCCAGTATCCAAAACAAATTGAGTACCTAACTCCCCCATTCAATGGAGACAATGTACGGTCCTTGAGAAAAACAGCACTTTCACATACTCTGCAGACCAAGGACAGAAGGCTTTTAACAAAGAGCTAGGGGAGAACAAAGCTTGTATCTTTCCGCACTAAAGACAACGCTGTGGGGGAAAAAAAAAAAAAGAAAAAGAAAAGAAAAAGAAAAAAAAGAAAATTGGCAAAGATAACAGAAAATACCACATAAAATTACTCTGTTTCATGGGGAAATATTGAAATTCAATGTGGATTTGGGGATTAAGCAAAGTGTATTCAGTACTAGATTACAGCAAAACAACCTGTTTTGGGGTTAATGTAAATGAAGAGAAACAGTGACAACAAATAGAATCAAGGGCCAACTGTGAATCATGAATATTTCAGTTACTAAATTTCTTCCATTGACTCAAAAGCTTATTCATTTCTCCGGGAGAGCACTGCAGAAACAATCACACTAATCCTGCAAATATTTCTAGTTCAGGACATCACCAAAGAAAGTGGCGTTACACAGACAAAAGCACTAATATCCTGCTGCTTTTGGACTCCCCTCTTCTGTGTATGACCAATTCTGCTCTTCTGGTAACTTGAGACTGAGTTAATTTGCATTACACATATATTTCTGTTCCTGATGATTAATTAATTAACACACTGAAAAGACGACCCAAGGCATTGATCAGGCCCCATTTGCTCTAATAATCTCTGAACTCTGCAATCAGATCATTGAATTCTAAACTACTTAAGTCTAATGGGCTGGGAGATTTGAGACAACATTTTAAAGATAAAGTCCAGACACTCAGCAGTTTTTAGTCAGCTAAATTTAAATAAAGGCATGTATCAATGTATCAGTCCATACCTTACTAGTCATTCTGAAATTTGTTTTGCTTCACACTGTCCACATTTGCAGTTGGTAATTGCCACAGATTTTTGTGTTGTGAAATTGCAACCATGCTGCTGCCTAAAATGACCAACGAAAGCAGGACAGCAGGGGCATTTCAAGTTTTAGGGCATCCAAAGGGCTGTTGGGCACAGTGCTAGATCATGAAATAAGTACAGCCATTGTGTGTTTCTCCTAAACCAATCAGCAGGGAAATAATTCACATTGTGAATATTAACACTGTCATCTGAGGGCACGGAAGTTAATGACACGTAGAAATTAATCAAGCCATTCACCTCTCTCTCAGAATTATTGTTTTAGGGAAACCAAGAAGATAGTACTTCACTAACTGAGTTCACTTTTTATTTCATTATCATGTTTCCAAGAAACTAAAAAAAAGGGGGGGAAAAAAAGTATTTGGAGAAAAACACGTTAAGAGGCCACTTGCAGAAAAGCAGTCTCCCAAGAGGTATTCCACCTCATGTCTATTCAGCTGATGTAGTTATACTAGGCAAATACAATAAAAGATATATAATAATATAAAAAGAACCAAGATAATAAGTCTGTATGATTTTTCCTATCAAAGTTCTGACGTGTTTCTATTGATTTGCAGAGCTCAAAAACATTCTTTTTTCTGACCATTTTTTTTTCAAAATACTTCAGCTAACAGTATGTTAATGAACATTTGAAATAACAGGGTTGCTGTGGGGAAAAGAAGGGTAAAATTAAAGAAAACTGGAAAGTTACAAAGATTGAAGTTAATGTACATGCTAAGGGGGGGATGAAACAGAATATGGAGAGTAGTGGAAAGTTACAGACACAGTTATAACAGTAAGGAAAATTATAGGGAGAAAATGTAGTTGCTACTCCCTGGATGGAATGCAGTCAACATACCCAACTTACCACACACAATACATGCTCCACACAAACATAAAAAATAGTATAAAACTAAGTTAAAAATGGGGAGAAGATAGGGCAGACTCCATCACAGCTTCTGGGATCAGCTGAAGGGAGCCATCCTCTCACCCGTAGGGATGGATGCCTGTTGGGTAAGGACTGTACTTCTATGTACACTGATTATCTCAAGCTAGCTTTTGTTAGGAACTAGAGCTTATCCATATATTGCTTTGAATACAACCTTGCAGCCAGATACTGTCACCAGCAATCTTTGAACTTTAACCTGTCACAATCTTCTATTACCCTAATAAAGAATGCTATTCTGTAAACTGTTAGTGGGAGTTCTCCAGGGGCGCTGGCAGCTGCTGGCAGTGGGTCACACAGTCAGTTGTGGAGCCCCAGGAAGGGCTGTCTCTTGTGCTGTCAGTGTGTGACCCTGAACATGTCAGTGGAGCTGCCTTCTGATCCAGTGGCTGCTCAGTGAAGGGTCTCCGTCATGGGACACTGACAGACTGGGCAGGCACAAGGGTGTCAGCTTTCCTGGGACACTGACAGACTAATCAAACACAAAGGGGTTGGAAAATCACCCCTTTTACATGACAGTTGTTTAAGAGAATATCTGGGCATTTTTATTCTGGATATGGAAAGAAAATAAATTATTCGTAGCTTTAATTAATATATTAAGCAACTGTACAACTATTCACTCCTAAAGTACAGCTGCTCTGCAATGCAAATGGCTGAAGCACAATTAAGGTTTCAAGTAAGATTTTTGGATTTTAAAAATACATTTAATCATGCTATAACAAGTGTTAAATTTTCTTCACTCCGAGAGCCACAGAGAACTTGCCTTGCAGCACTGGCCCCCAAAGTCAATGAAAGTCACTTCATACTTCAAATTAAGCTTTTCTCAGCTTTAACATATGAAAGCAGATAGGAATTAGTGACCATTGTCAGTTTCTTTTCATTAATATGAGAAAAAAGATTAAACACAATGAGCAGATTACTATTTCTAACAAAGTTAATTTATTTGACCTTTCTTTCTTCTGGGAAAGGAGGGCGTTATACTTGCCGAGTGGAGTATGCATCTGTACATTCCTGGGGCTGCTGCTCACTGAACATCAATGTGAGCACCAAAGCAGCCACAATGGCCTCTTTGTGAAGGAGACATCTAAATAAATACCTTATTAAGGTAATTTTAGTCCAGTTTGTCAAAACAGCACACCTAAAGTTAGTACACAGCAATCTGCAATGTAAAAAAACAGATCAAATATAAGTTTCTACCTCACTATGTTCAATACACCACCTTCTTTAATTAAATAACAAAGTACCATAGCTGAAAAATGCAGTTATTTAACCAAATCATGATGTGCTTTTCTCCCCAGCATTTCAAAAACATGTCAAAAAGGTCGTATAGACTTCAAAATCTAGTATGTGTGAAATGCTTTTAGAGCTTACTTTCTAAATGCCTTAATCAACCCCCACACATCAAGATTCAGTTTTCCCTAACTACAGTAGAACTTTATTACAATTTCACCTATGTGAAAATATGGGGGAGACATTGCCTTTTTCTGCCTAATATCACAGTAGTTAAAGCATTCTGGAAATCTGGCTCACTGCTTTTTGCACACCCTCATAGATACGAATGGCATCCCAGACTTCTGTCCTCGTAATTCCCTGCCAACTCTCACTCAAGGTCTTGTGATGATTTGCCTCTTCTGTGACTCAGCTGTCTAGCCAGACTGTGTCTAGTATCACCCCTTCTGGAGTTTTAACCATCCACAAAAGGCAAGTGAATCCTGAAGCAACAATACCACTGCACACAGCACTGTTCCTACACAACCTTTCCAGCTGCTTCCTCCCCTCCCCTGCGCCAGAACTGAGACATTCTACATCTCTGCCGGGCTTCTTTCACAAGGCCTAAAGCACTGACTTGCTCTCCTGAATTTCCCCAAGTCAGAATTTCTTCCAGCTGAACTGGAAGATAAATGCTCAGCAAGGACCTCTGCAAACACAGAACCATTCCAACAGCTGCATCTGTGAGGACCTGGTCTGGTCAAGTAGGATTTTTGCAAAACAAGGGAAGATTTAGTGGCTCATGGAGAAAGGCAGGAAAATTTGCTTATGATTTCTGCCCAAGGAGGTTTGATGTGGCCACTGGCTGGCACCTTCCAGTGCACAAACCACTGCCATGTTGCACACAGTGCTGCCTGTTGAACTTGTAACACCTGCATTTAGCATTTTTTAGTGAGGGAATAGGCCAGACTTCATTCTTCCCATATGAGCACAAAACCTCATCCACGTCACTTCCTCACTCTCTCCTTCTCTTTCCCTCAGTGCACACAGAGGCATTTTTTAAAAATGAAAACCACTTGACAGAAAAACTTATCTCAAAACTTCCCACCATGCAGAAACTGTTCTAATCTCTCCACCACCAGGTATGAGAAATAAAGTACCATAAAAATATATCTTTTTTTAATTGTTTTTGTCAATGAAGTCTACACCCAGCCCTCTCTCCTCTTCATTGCTCTCCTTTTCTTGAAGACAGATAGTATATCATGATAATATGATGTAAAATAATTATTTTTAAGTTACTTCACCAAAATAAGAACTAAATTTAAAAATACATTACTTCCTCAGCCTTCCAGCATTTTTCACATTGATGATTTAAAGCCTAAGTGTTCTGATCTCTCCACTAGTACAGAACACATCTTGAAAAGGAACCTTGCTGTAACTCACAAATTGTGCTTCTGCAGCTTTTACATACAAGATCTATTTTGCTACAGAGGGGAAAAGGATACCCTAAAAATATTCTTATCTGTCTTCTGATGTCTCTTTGTCCTGTATTTGCAAAGATGAAAGTACCCAAATCTGTACTTATATTTCCAGAAGTCTGGAACACAAACAGTGCTTGTAAATCATCCTTATTATCCTGCTTTATTTCTTGACTGAATAAGCAGAGTTATGCATATAATTTTTTTTAAAAAATAAACCATTACCTCATAAATGCTTTTACAACATTGACCTATCACATTTGTGTTTATTAAACCAATTTAACACTACAGCTTCAGAGAGTAGGCTGGCTTTCCAAATCACTCAGTTAGCACAGAAAACTGCAGCCCCATAAGGGAAAAAGCAATGCGTCAGGACTTTGGAGAGAAACTGCTGAACCACTCATATTGTGTGAAAGACAAATGACAAGTAAGAGGTTTAGTCACCACACATTTGATGTTTTTCTATTCTGTCTCATTAGTGCTTTAAGATTTAACCATGAGAACACATGAGGAACTTCAAAATTTACAGACACCCAACTTCATTTTTACCTAAGCTGTTATCATTGCTGCTTGCTCAGCACACCTTCCTTGCCAATGCAATTCCCAGACAGAAGGCCATCAGTACCCACAACTTGTGATGAAGACAGCAAAATCCCAAGCTCTTTAGATAATCTTACTAGATCAGTGTATTAAAAAAAAAAAAAAAAAAAA